>APFE030239912.1:8894-25083 GCA_000404065.3 Pinus taeda | reverse complement strand
AGGATCGGGTTTGAGAGGAAGCCTTTCTTGTTGACAGGGAGTGTTGAAAAGTGTGCAACAAGAAATGCTTGTTGAGAATGCAACAAGATGATGGAGCTTAGTGGAAAGGAGTCGCCTTCACTAAGTGGGCCCGCAGGCTATTTTTGGCGCAAGTCTATTTTTAGACTATGTCTATTTTTAGACATATAGATCATGTATATGGATTGCAGGTTGCTATTTATGGATAATTGATCAAGTTGGGAAAAATAGATGGACTTCTATTTTTAGATCACAACGGAGTGACTGCTCAGTCTAAATATAGAACAGTCAAATATTATTAGCTCATAATAATATTTAGACTATAAACTTTGTCTTATTCTCTTGGAGCACTTCAGGATGAGCTACGGATGTGGTACATGCAGATCCCAGAAGGAAATACGTGGTTACCTATGGGATGACTAATATTTGCATGCAGGACTTCAGTTAGAACTCAAGTGAGTTGAGTTTAGTGGACTGGAGGTGCAGTTGATGGAGTTGGGTTCAGTTTAGCTTTGTTAAACTGGTTGTATTTAGTCTAACTGGAAAATAGACTAGAGATAAGTTGGGTGAATTAGTTATTAATTAATTCACAAGTTATTAACTCATAATACAACTAATGAATACATCAGTTAACTCAGTTGCATGTCAGTGCATGTTCAGTTCAGTAGGGACAGGTGTTAGAGAATCAGATTGCTATCAGTTGTGACTATAATTGTGCATCAGATCTTGCACAGTCAAGGGATTGAGTATGCCAATGAGTTTGACCACATTGTAGCTTGTGCTCACGTGATTTAGCCAAGGAAATACGTGGTTGCCTTGGAATTGTCATTAGTTCTTGAGCAGGTATTGAGCAGCGGAGGCAGGCAAGCAGCGAAGGAGATTTGAGCCAGTGATTGATTCAGATCTGAGCTGTATTGTGTGTAACAGAGGTGGAGATACTTGTGATAAGCATTGTACTTTGTAATGTTACATGACTCAATCATTAATATACAGATAGTTGGGGTTTTTAGCGAGATGCTTTCCCCGGGATACATACTGTGTTAATGTGTGAATGCTCTTGATGTTTTATTGTTATTGATGCTGCTATATTGATGATCAACGTAGAGGAGCTTATGTATTGTGTATGTTTTCCGCAATAGTACATGATCAGGATAATCTCCATTGAATATGCGTTAAATTATTCAAAATTTCTACATTTGGTTCCTAAGGAGGAGGAGCCTCAGACTGATGTGGAGCAGCCGCATGTAGAGGTTCAAGGAGTGGAGACATCCACTCATGCAGAGTCTTGTAGAGAGGGTCGAAAACACACAAGGGAGGCTGACATATTTTTGATGGATGTGAGAGAGAATGTGGGAGAGCCATCTTCTCAGCGCAAACAAAGGAGGTCACCTGAGAAGTAAACTAGTTACATGGCCTTTGTTGGGGAATGTGTAGAGACCGAACCATCTTCCTTTGAGGAAGCAGTGCAATAGCCAGTTTGGGTTGACGCTATGGTGGAGGAGTATGACTCCATAGTTCGGAACAATGTTTGGGATGTTGTTCCAAGACTGGAGAACAAGTCAGTTGTGAGTTCCCATTGGCTTTACAAGGTAAAGAATGTTGTTAATGGTAGTGTGGAGAAACATAAGGCAAGGTTTGTTGCCCGTGGTTTCTCATAGGTTGAGGTGATCGACTATGATGAGACTTTTGCTCCTGTAGCAAGGTACTCATCTATCAAATCGATGTTGGCACTATTAGAACAGATGGGTTGGAAGATCCATCAGATGGATGTGAAGATTGCATTCCTCAATGGCAATATTGAGGAAGAGGTGTACATAGAGCAGCCAGAAGGATTTGAGACCTTCGATCGTTAGTCATATGTGTGTCAACACAAGAGAGTTTTGTACGGGCTAAAGCAAGCACCTCGTTCTTGGTACACTAGGATCGACAACTACTTCACCGGGTTGGGCTTCACAAAGAGTGAAGCAGATGCAAACTTGTACCACATTATGGTGGAAGGTAAGTAGTTGATCATTATTTTTTATGTTGATGATCTGATATTGACAGGTGATGATCAGTTGATCATGTCTTGCAAGGAGGACCTTGCAAGATAGTTCAAGATGAAATACATGGGTCTCATGCACTACTTTCTAGGCATGGAAGTGTGGCAGAAGGGAAGTGTTTGTGTCTCAAGGCAAGTATGCCAATAAGATACTCAAGAGATTCCAAATGGAGAAGTGCAAGCCCATGCAAAATCCTCTAGTAGGTAATTGGAGGAAGGAGGATGCTACTTAAAGAGAAGTAGTAGAAGCTACTGTGTATCAGTAGCTTGTGGGTTCATTGATGTATTTAGTGAACACACAACCATATTTGTGCTTTGCGGTGAACCAATTGAGTTAAGCTATGGTTTAGCCTACCAAGTTGTTTTGGAAGGTAGCGAAGCATGTTTTGAGATAGCTCAGAGGCACATCTTAGTATGGATTATGTTACAGACAGACAGAGGGAGTGAAGCTTCAGGGCTTCACAGATCTAGATTTGGCAAGGAGTCCATCAGATCGGAAGAGCACATTAGGAGGAATTTTCAACCTTGGTTCAGCTGCAATTTCTTAGTACAACAAGAAACAAAGGTCAGTTGCACTTGTCTCAGAAAAGGCTGAATACATGGCTACAAGTCAAGCAGCATGTGAGGCCATTTAGATGCGGAAAATTCTAATTGGTTTGTTTGATCAGAGGATGGATCCAACTGTGATCTATTGTGATAATCAAAGTTGTATCAAACTCTTTGAGAATCCAGTATTTCATGATAGGTCCAAGCATATCAACATTCGGTATCATCATCTCAGAGACTGTGTGACGAGGAGGATCATGTTATTGCGGTATATTTCGACAAGGAACAAGATGTTGACATTTTGACTAAGGCATTGTCAAAGTGTAAATTATAGTTCGATAGAGACAGGATCGGGGTGACAGATAATCCCTTTCTTTTTGAGAGGAAGTGTTGAAAATAGAAACAAGAAATGCTAAAAATAGCATTGCTATAGATAGCATTTCAGGGTATATTCCAATTTTAATTTGTCCTTGAATTAAAATTGAGAAATAAAATTCGAATTTAGTCTCACTAGCTGTTTGAAAAATAATTAATTAATTCATCTTGAGTTAACTAGTTGGTGAAAATCAAACATGAAGTCTCTATGAAGACATACAACAATTATTCCTTTGATTGAGGAAGTCGTCCCTTAAGTAAGGAGATAAAGATGAGTTGTATTTGAGTTGTAATTAGTTAGCTCAGTTAACTGAGTTAAGTCTAGTTAAATTAGTTCCAAGCAGTTTGTGGAACTAAATGTGAGTTCAGTCAGTTAATGCATGCATGCATGCAACTAGTGTTCTCTAGATAACTGAATATTTCCTCATAAATAACTCATGCATGTCATTTCAGACAAAGACCTAGTTGAGATTAAAGGCATGGATAGTGTACTATCAGTTGCTAGAATATTCCCATGTGAATATCTCTTGCATGCAGAATGAATTCATTCCTTGAGGATTGCGCAATTACTACAAAGGTCAAAGCAGTGTGTGAGGAGAGAATCACATAGGTGGCAACTAGAGGACCCAGTAGAAACTGCACAAGGAAATAGGAGGCTTGGAGGACTAAAGGAAGACATATGTGTTGTCTATCCTGTCTATGAGTAGCAGTGAGGTATTGTACTGAGAGCTGGATAGCTTGAGAGCTAAAGCTTTGTGTAATCCTGAGATATTTCCACTTGTATGATAATACAGGTAGCATGGTTTTTAACTGAGGCTTTCCACAGAGTATTATTTTGTGTTTCATGTGTATTCATTCTTCTTCTCTGTTATATGTGTTATGATTGATCTTGCTCAAAATTGATTAAGCTTCCACAAGTTTGATTGTAGAAGTAGATTAAGTATTTTTCTTTAGTACATTGCATATTCAGTTTAATCTACAGTGAGAATTTCTACAAATGCATCCACCTAGTACATTTTTAAATTCTAGTGATGTTGTTTTAGTATCTTTACTAGCTCGCTTATATTACATCTAGAATGAAATAGGATAACTCTTGGATCCTCTAACAACTTGTCAGATTACAACCAAATAATAGAGTGTTTGAATGTGAAAAGGAATAAGTTAGAATCCTATACCTCGTATGTAGCTTACCTATAAGGGCATGATCTCTTTATCACTTAACCAATATACATTCCTTAAATATATTGATTACATGGGATGCCAACTGTGGTGTGTCAAATTTGCATTCAAATTGATATGAAATACTTTCCTTGAAAATGTTGTGTTCCCTAACACAAATAACGTGTGTATGTTGATATATATGATTTAACATTAAAAGGGAAATTCTGTGTTTTCTAAGGATACCATTGATCTATGATGACAATTGAAATCAAATGATAATATCAAGATAAATAGGTAAATTGATCCATATGAATTTTGTAATAAAAAATAATCATTGATCATTAACTTAAAAAAAAAAATGAACAAAATTAAATCAATCATAATTTCTACTAATGGGTTGTCAATTGGGCTTATCTAAATTGGTGAAGTGGAACAATTATTATCCTTCCCACGTAAGGTTAGTTTCCACAAGTGACATATTGAGATCCTCTCAAGTATATTTTGTAATAGATTCAAGCCTTGATTTTGGATGACCTTTAGTCCTGAATAATATCTTACCCTTATATAGCCTAGATGGTGGGGTGCTTGGTTACATTGGAAAAAGGAAATTTCTACAAACATAGATTAACAATAAAAAAATTTAATTAATGATAATTAATTATATATAAATAATAATATAGATAATTAGATACAACAATTTCCATAATGAATGAAATTTAAATTTTGTAAGGGAGGCCAATAGGTTAAAACTATGGAAGGAACACTATCCTCAATCATGGAAGTCATCGTAAGTTATATAGGAGTCAAAGGTCCTAATTAGTATAGTGTAATTCTAAGTTGATTAATCTAAATGTATATTTATTTCAACACAAGAATGTAATGGATGTTATTACTACCATTTCCTTATCCTGCGCAACACCCACCCTTCCCTCTCGTCCTCTACCCCTAGCTCACCCCCCCAACCACACACACAAACATATTGGTTTTTCTTCCCCCTTCTATATGTCTCATTATGGGTGTGTGTCCACTTAATTATATAGGTGTGTTTATGTGTTTGGAACTATATAATCAAGGCTCACTATTTATTTATATAGTTAAAAGTACATATACACATAATTATACCATGGGATATACATATGAAGAAACATACACACACCCACATGATGGCAATTACATTAATCACATTTTTCATAGGCATGGATAAACCCTCCTTAACCCATGTGGTAGCTATCGATGTGAATTTATACATTGGACCCACACAAATGCACCCACTTACCTAAGGTTAAGGATCAAATACATATATAGAAACAAAATGGAAATAAAACTGTTTACACCTAATCCTTGTGATTGGGTGAATTATTGTAAATAGATAAATAGGAAATATGAACAGTCATCGGGAGATGAACTGAACAGTCTCTCCCTCATGTATATAATGAGGACCTACCTGATCGAATAATACAGTCAAATTATTTCTGCCTTATGGAGTTACTTCCTGGTCTGACATGGTATCAAAGCTAGCTCATTTTTTTAGCCTTTATGTCTTTGTAACTCCCTAGTCTGCTCCTCTGCCTTCCATATAATTCAGTGACTGAGTGCCTGTGTGCCTTCTCTCTACCATAACCATTTTTTCTGCGCCCTATTCTCTAACCATTTTTATCCATATGCACCATATGCTGCACTGCTCACCTTCTAAAATACCTTCTAGACATTGTCAGAGGCGTTGGAGGATTTAACAGTTGTAGGCATTGAAGGCAGGCAGAAACAAGCAAACATTGATTCTTGTGGTTTCATGGAGATGAGGTTTCACAAGTCCCAGGTCCCAAGTAAACATAAAACATAACAATAGCTGGAGTGTGGTTCTGCTGCGCGTCTTGGTGTATTACATTGATCACTGCATGTCCATATATCTGTATTACATTACTCATAATACATTTATGCTATCCATATATATGTATTACATTACTCATAATACATTTACGCTATCCATATATCTGTATTACATTACTCATAATACATTTAAGCTGTCCATATATTTGTATTACACTACTCATAATACATTTACGTTGTCCATATATCTCTATTACACTACTCATAATACATTTACTGTGTGTCCATATATCTGTATTGCACTACTCATATTACATTTACGCTTCCCATATTACATTTACTTTGTTGCCACACATCGGTTTGCTGAGTCCCAGTTCTGCAACATCAATACATTTGAACACTGTCACATATAGTTGAACGCTGGACACTATCACATGGTAATTGAGTTTTTTTTTTTAAAGGGGATGTATGCCATTTGAGCAATGTCACATGGTAATTGAGTTTTTTAAAAGGGGACGTATGCCATATGCATATATAATGGTGGATTTATATGAAGTTTATATGGGACTCATATGAGATTTATATGGTGAATTTATATGAAGTTTACATGAGATTTATATGGTGGATTTATATGAATTTTATATGAGATTTATATGAGCTTTATATGAGGTGGATTTATATAATGATGGAGTTATATGAGTCACATGGTGGATTTGAAATCTTTTGAGAATGCCCTTTTGAGTACAATTTTACTGTATATTGGCAAAAGTATTTTTCTATCAGCAAAAGTAATTTTTTTTACAGAATGCATTCGATCATATCCATGGTGGGAAAAGTTCTCACTGGCAAGGAGAACTATCCTGAATGGTCCAGGATGATAAAACGCACCCTCATTTTCAATGAGTTGTGGAAAGGAGTGTGTGTCGGAGACGGAGACAATGAACCAGTACAACCTACCTCAGACAAAGCTCGTCATTTGGGAAAACAAGAACAACAAAGCTTATGCATTAATTGCAACATTTGTAAATGAAGAGGTGGTCACTATATTTCGTCATATTCAACTGCCTTTGAAGCCTTACAAAAGCTGAAAGAACTCTATGACTCACATTTTGCACTTGAAGTTGTTCAACTCACAATTAAACTCTTCACTCTTGAACTGCAAAATAATGATCCTCTTGCTCTTGCATCTGAAGTAAAGTCTATATGCGTAGTTATGGCACCCTTGCCAACAACTCTCCCTTAATCAGCACCTCATCCAGTAACAATGGTGTAAAGACTTTAAATTTGATAGCTTCAGGGTCCTTGGTAACTTTTGAGGTTGATTTTCATGGAGGAAAATTAGGTGGCAATCTTGAGATCAGTTCCACATATTCTGCATCGATATCTTCTAATTTGTCGACCACTTCTTCCACATCTGAATCTTGGGGATCTATTGGATTCTTCTGCCTGTCCAGCCTCTCCTTCGTTCTTTGTTCCTTAGCAATTTTTCTTTGTGATTGCCTAACTAGAGGTGCCTATGGCCACTTCTTCTTTTGCACTCTTACTCCAGTAGTTTTCTTCCTTCGGGACCTCAGCCTAGTGACATGTATTGGAGATGTAGAAGTCATTAGGAATCCCAACCCTCATCTAAGAAATTCTTGTTCAATCTCCTCCCAATTCATGAAACATAACGCTCGGCTCACACTTAAGCGAAAAATCACCAATCAAAATCTTAATGAGAAAAGTGTTTGAATGTGGAGTGGCTCATCGTATTTATAACCTTTTTGAATTTCAAACTCCATGATCTCCTTTAGATCTATCTCATAAATGAAAATATAACAGTGTATTTTCCTAGATATTCCCATTAAATTTGTTCACCCCTCTCCTTTTAACAGAAATTTCCTTGTCAAATCAGATGTAGCAACCCCAACAGTCACATTCTGGATGAACTAGATCAGACCCTTCCATGCAGCACAATTACTCCTTCTTCTTCACAACTTTCTCCACCCGCACCATCCTCCTGAATTCCGCGCAACACTTCCTCCCTAAGGAATTCCTTCTTGGGTAGCGTAGTTTATAGTCTCGTGCTTCCTCCCAACTTCCTGTAGCACTAAGACTCTTCTCCATTCATATAAGTCATTGCACAGTCCCAAGAACATAATCGTCTCTGTAGAGTTTCAACCTACTCCCATTTATTCGTCCAAGAACGATTTCTCTATTTAGCTTCCCGAGTTGAACTGTGCCACTATCGAAATATCCAAGACAATGTATGGTCCTTACCAATGCATTTTGAATTTTCACGAAAACAATGCAAACTTACTATCTTACAACAAAACCATGTCTCCATTCTTGAAAGTTTTATGCTTAATATGTCGGTCGTGTCAGACCGTTTCCCTATCTTTCTGCGCTTGTTGGTGAAATCTTGCAATAAAGTGATCTTCGTCAAGTACGAGCAGCTTTTCCAATCTCTCCTCCATAATGTCGTTGTCCACCATGTCAATGACTATGAAAATTCTAATACTCGGTACTATGTATTCCATAACCATTACGACTTCTACGCATAAACCAATCTAAACAAAGTCTGTCCCATCAACTTCTTGCAGGTAGTCCTGTATGCCCATAAAACTGTTGGTGTGCACACATCCCAATCATTTTTGTTGACATTGCATACTTTAGTCACAATGTTCTCCAAAATTTTGTTGAAAGCCTCAACTGTGCCATTCACCTGAGTATGATAAGGCATGCTCTTCTAATGATGTACCTGAAAATCCTTCGTCAACTCTTCAATAGTGACGTGTAGGAAGTGCAATCCTCGGTCGCTCATCAAGATCTTTGGATACCCAAATCTTGACAAGATATATTCAAATATGAATAATGAAACAGTGTTTACACTGCAATTCTTTACTGGTTTTTCTTCAGCCCATCTAGTCAGATAATCTGTCACGATAATAATGTATCGCACACCTATATTCTTTCCCAAAAGATTGATTGGACCAATAAATTCAATCACCCACTTATCAAAAGCCTTCAAGGTGATTTTTGGATTCAACAGCAATTCGTCCCTTCTTGAAAATCTTTCGATCCTCTGGTAGACATCGCAAGCACTACAATATTCTTTGGAATCCTTGTGCATTGTGGGCCACCAATAATCCCACCTTTAAAATCTTCTACATGGTGGCTTTTCTTGCATAGTGTCCTCCCGCAACACCACCATGTGCTTCTGCCAAAATAATGTGCCTTTTGTGCTCAGGGACATATCTTTGTAGTATCTAATCAAGCCCCATTTTATATAAATGTCTGGTAATGAAGGAAAAATTTGCAGCTCTAACTATGAGTTCCTTCTTTTGTTGAGTCATATACTCTACAAGGGATTCTCCGATAGATAAAATGTAAATGATATCGAAAAAATGATCATCAAAAACCCTTCCTTCAAAGAGCTACGCAACGGGCAGTCCTTCTTCAATGTTTGTTGGTTTGTCGTTGGTCTCAATTCTAGATAGATGATCCGGCCTAGTGGTCAATCATCCTAGCTTGACTATTACCTCAAAATAATATTCTTGGAAAAACAATAGCCACCTGTAAATCTTCCCCCCTAACACAGGCTTTCCAACCAAGTACTTTAGCGCAGAATGGTCCATGAACATCTTGAAGTGTGCACCTAAAAATTAATGCCTGAATTTCTACAATATGTATACCATAGGCAAGCCCTCTTGTTCCATTGTGGAATAATTCCATTCTACCTTAGATAATTTTCGACTCACAAAGGCGATGGGATGATCAATATCCCCTTCTCCTAGCTACGCTAAGACAACACCAAAAATTATGCACGACACATCTACATGTACGTGGAACTCCTTCTTCCAATCTCTAAACACCAGGATTGGTGTAGAGACCATTTTCTCCTTCAAGATGTCGAGGCTCTTTTGACATTCATTGTCCCAACAAAAGGTGACATATTTCTTTTGTAATTTTTCTATCGGTGCACTAATCTAGGTGTAGGCCATTATGAACTTCTGACAATAACCAATATTACCTAGAGTCATGCATAGCTACTTCACATTCTTCGATGGGTCCATATTGATAATAACATCATTTTTTGAAGGATCCACCATCAACCCCTACTTGCAAAAAACATGTCGCAGTAATATTCCATATGGTACAAAAAAATACACTTTTTTATGTTCTACGACATTTAATATTTCCTATAGGTATCCAACATCAAGCAATGGCTCGAAACATGCTTCTTTAGCAGTCCAAAGATTTTCCAGTCATCAAAGTAAACCTCTAGAAATTTATGGATGTATTCCTTAAACACTATGGCGACAACTTTGGAGAATATCGTAGGTGCATTCTTCAACCAACAATCCCCATTCAATAACAAAAGTGGTCTTAATCCTATCTTCCAGCGTGATCTTAATTTGATGGCACCCTGAAAAACCATCTGTAAAGGATTAGGCCTCTTATCCTCCCACATTATCCAAAACTTCATCAATGAATGGTATTAGGAATGGATCATATATGCATGCATCATTCAACTATCTTAAATCGACATAAATCTGTATTTCTCCCTTAGTATTTTTCTCCTACACTACCATTGGGCTCACCCATTCAAAATCTTCCATAGGTTCAATTATTCCACCTACGCCCATCTTCTCAATCTCCTCCTTGACCTTCTCTTTTTATTTTGGGTTTAGCCTATACGATCGTTGTTCTACGTGTTTCACATATGGCTTCAAAGTGACCTTCATATCACCCAGATCACCCATAATTCATTTTAACTTAGTGAACTTTGCTGGAAATAGTTCCTGGTACTGATAGAGAAATTCAGCGCCTTACCTACTATATCCTTATCCCAGTAATCCTTGATGCAGGTAAATTTGGGCTCCACCTCCGAGCCTATATTGATTTTCTTTGTCTTAACATGTTGTGTTATGTTAGGTATCTCAATTTCTGGTCCCGCAACCTCACATTTTCCTTCTGATTCAGGGATGTTGATGTTGCATGGATCTTCCTCGCCCTCTTCCGCGGTTATATTATAGCATTCTATTGTGTGCTGCAATTATGCATTCAAATCAGGTTGTACACAAGTCGTTAGCTCATTTGGTGTCCGGAAAATTACTTCTCTGATTTCCTTAAGGGTGTCATCAATACATTGAAAACCATCTTGTAAGCTAAAGGTCAATATGAAGCTTTCCTTCAAACAATACTAGTCGTAGATGCCATGGCGTAGCTCCATTTCGAGATACCAATTCATCGGTATCACATCCAAAGTGTGGACAAATATGTGTACCCATTCTGGTTGAGGTTCTTTGCCCAATGTCATAGTCCAACGAGGAAAATTTTCTCAAGTATCATCCTTACCATTGTACTTCTCTGCGAGCCTTAAGTTTGCATGAACGAACCTAAGCCTCATCAATCTACCATACTCCTTCCAATATCTTATATTGTCTTTATGTGTGCCCCACCATCGTGTAGGTGTAGACCTCAAAGCTATATCCAAGGCTTGGAATCATTGTTCTTCTAGTACATCCCTTTCATACTCATCCAGAAATAAACAAAAATCACTTAGCCAATCATAGTAAGGTAAATTATGTACCTTTATTGAGATGCAACGAAGAGATTTTATAAGTCTATTACAACGCAGAGTAGAAACTTCTTGCAATCGGTTCGGCGAGTTCTCCAATTCCTCATCAGAGTCTGAGACACACAAATTATCATTTTCCCATCTTATCCTCCCATTCGCGGTGGGGTTGATCCAATCCTTGTCTTGCAGAGTTAACTTATAGATATGTTCGATATCTTCATCGCCATATTTTTCGCAGATAGGTTTTGTATATCGAGCTCCTTCATAGGGGTCCAAAGGAACAATGAACTTGGTACTATTCTTCTCAAATACCATACTTCTTCTAATCGGATTGATTATGGCATCCATATCAAAATCATAATCGATTCGAAGTAAGTATGGATACGGATTATTGTTATCCACATCTTAATGACTTCAAAGTTCGCCACCACGCTTGCTCCTTCAGTGTCCACAACAATGCCATGCAATTGACCAATAGGGATGATTTTCTACTGATTTGCCATGCGCAACTAAATTAGTGACCATTGGAGCTTTGGTTACCCCATTCGCTCCTAGGTCTGCTTTAGTAATACCTTCACATATGATCCTAAGTCCATAATTACTTGATCCATTTAGAATTCGCCAATATGCATAGTTAATTGCATCTCTTAGCCATTTATTTTCTTATTTTTGTTGAATTTGTTTACTGCACATTGTTCATGATGTGGCTTCTCTTTACTAACGCAGTTTTCGATTAGTTCTTTCAATGCTTCCATTGCTTTTTTATACCTTAGAAACTTCATGCATGTCTGCAGAAAGGACTTCAGAATGGTCAAATTAGGGTTCTCTATCATAGTAACCACTTCAGGATTATTCTTCCATGGTACTAGTTGCATATGCGTCTTTCATGTCGAAGTTCCTAGGTCCATGAAACTCTCCTTTGCTTCCACGAAGGTTTATTCCTCCCTCTACAAATTGAACCCGATAGTGTTTTATTCAACCTTCCTAACCCATGTATCTGTCATAGGCTTTTTCCTCTATGTTTTATCTTCTCTTATAGCTACACCACTTCATGTCACTATGTTAACACTTGGATCATCTTTGCACGATTCAACCCTCATCATTTGCAAGTTATGTGCAGGCTGTTGGTTCTTCTTTTCCTACATTTTAGACATCAAAATAGGACAATCCTCTATCACATGCTCAAACTGTCTATAATACTTACTTGAAGGGGTAGTGGGGTTCTAAAAATACCACGTAAAATGTCCAGCTTCACCATAGTTATAACATATAATCTAACCCTGACCTCATCCAACACCCCTTCCTCAACCACGTCCTCAACCCTAAAATCCTCCATAGGCCACAAGTGAACCATGATCTTCATACGCGTGGCCTTCAATTTGCATTATGTACATCGTAGTTTTCTCTATCATCAAGTCATAGCTACGACAGTTTATTTCGTCATGTCCTACTGACTAGAAGAAGTTACAAAATAACTACTTTGGCGCCTACACATACTTCTTTAACAAATAACAATGATTAGTCAGGTGTTGGCCTGTAACTCGGCAAATACTACACCAGACACTCAATCATGTACTTGGTCTAGCACAAGTTTCCGGTTTCAGAGGATTAGGACCTCCAACAACCAAATAATTAGGATAGATAGGACACTGGTCCTTATAGTGACCTTTCACTTTACACTTTATGCACCAAACGTCTGAGCACATATCAAGACGAACTTATTTTACCTTCTTCAAATATTGTAGCTCCATATGTAAGCTCTCTAACTAGGTTTGTATCTATTGAAATCCTATGTGAGTATCCTGTATCGGTGATGCTTCTAGCTTCATCACAATTTCTAATGCCTGAGCTTGTGATGCGATATTTTGCTGTGATAATGGTAATCTAAGATGCGGTAATAACGCAACTATATACCACTCTTTGTGTTTCTCATCGGAGATCTGGAAGTTGACTTGTCCCAAAAAATATTTTAATCTCTAATCTAATTCCCAAGCAATCTCATTAACTGCTTTCTTAATCTCTTTTATCTCTGTAATGCACTGCGACTATGACTTTGGTTTCTTGAACTCTGCGTTTAGTGATTTCTTCATTTTAGCTAGAAAAGAAGCTGGGTTTTTTGTATTGTACTTAATATACCATGACAATGCTCTATCCTGAAGCACTATGACAAGCTGATCTTTATCCATATCTTCATCATTAATTTGTTGCACTTTCCATACAGCTTTTACGACAAACCAAAATTGCTTGGGATCCTTTGATCCCTGACCCTTAAAAACAGGCTTCTTTACTGCATTAGCCATATTAAATGGGGGAAGTGGAAGTGGGGGTGGAGGTGGAGGTGTAGGTGTGTGAGGTAGAGGTGAAGGTGGAGGTGGAGTGGTCGGATGTGGAACCCTAGAAGTGCCTTGATTATCTGACTCTGACGCACCTCTAGGTGTGATAGGGTAGCTACCTTCTTCTTCCCTTTCTGATTCACCCAATAACAAAATGTAAATAGCTTCAATGAAATTATCGTAGTTTATTTTAAATATCTTCCCACTCTACATAGATCTAGCCTTGTTCCCTTTAAGCATCAATTTGCTTGCATGCGCAGTATGCACTTCTCACATAACAACATTTTAATCCAGAGCTTTAAAGAATTCAAATATTTACCTCACGGACCCTTGAAATACCTGTGCCCATCTTCATTGTAGGATACCCATGTGCGAATTTAGTGATAAAGCCTCCAAGGACACTATTGATCCCATAATCAACACCTCTTGGGGTCTTATTTTCAATATCCTTGAGTTGCTTAATCAGCTCTAGGGTCAATGTAGTAGGCTCGTCGCACTTCCAATAGGTCTTTTGTCCAGCTAGTTTCTAAAACCACTCGTGCAAATCATTAGCAAAAGATGCAGAAAAAAACTTGTTAGTTGTTCTGTATAGATATACTTCTGCAACCACCTTTCTCTTGATAGACGTGGATTTCTATTCTCTTGTGCTACAAATTTTCATAACTTCATATCAACCCAATCTTAAATCTCTTTTCTAGTCAGATACCACATCACGTATCCCTTTGATAGATCCCGATCCTAGAAATGAAACCATTTGTCGGCTTGAGGGGCTTAGACTTAGGTTCAGAGTTAGATGCTCTAACCAAAACAATCCTACACCACCAGCCCTTTCGACAACGACCTGCTCGAGTAGACCGTAGTCTCACCCAAGGCGATATTGGAGGATTGTGGAACCAAGTTTCCACATGCAGAAGGATATGGAGTGTGGATCTTGGCTTAGTCTTACTTACATATCTATTCTTGTGCTACGTATTCTTACTTAATATTATAATGAATCCGATCTATCCAAGAAAAAATACTAATCCACAGATCTAAAACCCTTTTTACTATGCATAAATCAATGGATCTTAACTGTGATTAACTGCAACAACATTCATACATCAATTCTGATCTTATATTTTACTTGTGTAACACAAAAGTAAATAGTAATTGCATAAAATATAGCACAACATGTAGGTACACATATATACCTTCAAAATATTCTTTATTATATTCATATCTTCACAATTACAATCCTTTTGACCCTGCGTACATAGTTACAGGGACCGGCGCACACAGTTGTAGACTTACCAAGGTCTCCACGCACATAGCAGCAAGAGCCTTCCCCTACACTCTAGCACAGAAATATATGACAGTTACAGACCTAAAAACATCAAAAAACAGCCATCATAACACGCCTTTTACTTACTAAGACAATCCTTTACGTATAACAATGTAAACTTTGAAACGAGAACTATAAACTCAAA
This sequence comes from Pinus taeda, assembly GCA_000404065.3. Taxonomy (NCBI): domain Eukaryota; kingdom Viridiplantae; phylum Streptophyta; class Pinopsida; order Pinales; family Pinaceae; genus Pinus; species Pinus taeda. The sequence continues at coordinate 9,753 of APFE030239912.1, read as the reverse complement.
ACAGGAACTCTGGCCAAAAAATGCCAAAAAAACATCAAAAGCAGTGCTAAAAACGAAAAGTGTGTATACTAGAATAATGGTTTTTTTTTTAGGGCTAATTTTGAACATGTTTTAAAAATGGTAGTGAAAACAAAATTTTCGTGCAAAATATAGCTTGAAAATGAAAAAGTGATTATACTGGAATGATGATTTTTTTTTTAGGGTCAATCTTCAAAATTTAAAAAAAATGCTAGTAAAATGATCTAACAACATAAAAGTGTCTCATAACTTCTCATTTAACACCATATGGAAATCAAAAATTTTATTTCAAGAGACGATGCATAGATCAGTTAGATAACTTGTCTTAAACAATTATTCAAAATCACTCATATTTTCTTGCATGCCATCAGAATTCACATCTTCAGATGAGTCACTAGATGTTGATGAAGATGTTCCATATTCTTCTCTTTCATCAACTAGTGCCCCATCTGAGTCCACATGCATGCCCATCATTTGAGGTTTCAAAATTCTTCTAGATCTACGACTAGTTTCAGTAGACTCCCATCTCAATACTGTTCCTTCTGGTAACAACCTTTTCAGAATCTCTATCGTCTTGAAGAGAAGAGTTCCCCTCTTTCTTAAATTGAAGTCATAAACAAGTATGTCAACATCCTCCAATTTCAATATGTTTGTGCGGTGACAATTTATATTCCTACCCTTTCTTTTTCTCTTTCCGCCATTTTTTTTGTCAACTACCATCTCTGGCTTATACACACCATTGAATGGGTGTGTATTTGTGGCATACCAATGTACTTCAACACTTGTAACATCCTCATTTTCTGTAAAGACCTTTATAACTTTAGCAACCCAAAATGGATAG
>APFE030239905.1:42654-78921 GCA_000404065.3 Pinus taeda | reverse complement strand
GTTTGCGATAGAGACGGACTCGATGGCCGTTTGCCTTAAAGGTATACCCAGAACCATCAATAGTAATCAGTGTGAGGGTACCATTGTCATGTACTTTCTGAATTTCATATGGTCCCAACCAACGAGTCTGGAGTTTCCCGGGAAAGTCCTGAAATCTAGAGTCATATAAAAGAGCCCAGTCTCCTTCATGGAAGACTCCGTTTTTTATGAGAGCATCATGCCATTTAGCTCTTTGTTGCTATATCAGGGCAGTGTGTTGAAGTGCAGAGAGCCTAATTTCATCCAGCTCATTAATCTGTTGCAATCAATTAGTTTGTGCCTCGGTTAAGTCTAACCCAACTTCTTGTGTTGTTCGTAATGTCTGGATTTCAAATTCTATAGGAAAGATAGGTTGCTTTCCGAACATGAGCTGGTAAGGTGAGTGGCCAGTGGTGCTTCTCCATGTTGTTCTATAAGCCCACAGTGCTTCTGGTAGTCTGGCATCCCAATCGCGTCTATGTGATGCAATTGTTTTAGTTAGAATCGTTTCTATTATCTTGTTGCTGCTTTCTACTTGCCCATTTGCCTGTGGGTGATATGGGGTGGTCATTTTATGCTGAACATGATAATTGTTGAGTGTTGTCGCTATTCTGTTCCCAGCAAACTGTGGCCCTCCATCTGTGATACTCTCTAGGAAGCCATACCGCACAAATAGATGGAGAGGAACTGTATAACAGATTCTCTGTAGCCTCTGGGCAAGGCTTCTGCTTCAACCCACTTGGTGACATATTCTGTTGCCACTAGAATGTATGTTTTCTGGTTTGATGGTGGGTTGATTGGCCCCACGAAATCAAGGGCCCATCGCTCAAATAGTTCGATGACTAACTGTGGTTTCAAAGGCATCTCATCTGAGTGACTAGGGTGTCCCGCCCTCTGGCAACTATCACATGCTTGGACAAATTTCTTTGCATCTTTAAAAATTGTGGGCCAATAATACCCTATATGTAATACTTTATGTGCAGTCCTACGATCAGCAAAATGTCCACCACATGGTTGGTCATGGCATGCTTTCAATATATCAAAGATTTCATCTTGTCAAACACACCTCCTGATTTGCATGTCTGCCCCTGTGTGAAACAAATAGCCCCCAATCCAGGAAAATCTAGTACTTCGCTGGACAATCTGTTTCCGCTCATTAGGGGTTAGATGTTTTGGTAACTTACCTACTGCTAGGTAATTGGTGACATCATCATACCAGGGTGTTTGAACAACAACAACAAAGAGATGCTCATCTGGAAACTGATCTTCAACTGCTGCTGCATCGACTGGTTTTGCATTCTTGAGAGGAAATCAGCTACCGGGTTTTCTTTGTCGGGTCGATCCTTGATTGTAATGTCAAACTCCTGCAATAAAATCAACCATATGGTTATTCTGCCATTTGTGACAGGCTTATTTGCTAAATATTCTATAGCAGAATGATCTGTGTACAAGATAACGGGGTATCCAGTGATGTAATGTCTGAATTTATTGATAGCATGTATAACAGCTAGAAATTCCTTTTAAGTGACAGTATAATTTAATTCAGCAAGGGATAGATTTTTGCTAATGTAATAAATGGCGTATGGTTTTCTATCCTCCTCCTGGCCAAGGACCGCTCCAATGGCTGTATCTGAGGCATCGAATGATATCTGGAATGGCAAATCCAAATTTGGTCCCCGAAGGACTGGGGCTGTAGATACAAGCTTTTTCAGGTCATTGAAAGCACGTTCACATTTCTCTGTGCAAAGGAAATCAATATTACCAGTTCGTGCATACAATGGTGCAGCAATACGTGAATAATGTTCTATAAATCTTCTGTAATAACCAGAGAATCCAAGAAAGCTACGTACCTCTGTTTGAGTAGTAGGAGTAGGAATAAGCAAAAGTATTTGGATTTTCACTGGGTCTACCTGAATGCCGGCTGCTGAAATATAGTGTCCTAGAATAAGTCCTTCTGTCATCATCATGTAGCATTTTTCATGGCTTAGACAAAGACTGGTAGCTATACAGCGTTGTAGGACTTTTTCTAGTGTTTCCAATGCTGGATCAAACTCCTCTCCGTATGGAGTAAAATCATCCATATATTCTTCCAGTCCTTCATTTATTAGATTTGCAAATATGCTAAGGATAGCCCTTTGGAATGTGGCAGGGGCATTACATAAACCAAAAGGTAAAACTCGGTAGGCAAATTTTCCCCAAGGACAAGTAAAAGTAGTTTTATCCTGATCTTCACGGGCAATCTGTATTTGATTATACCCACTAAAGCCATCAAGAAAAGAAAAGAATTTCTTGCCTGCCAAAGTGTCCAATACTTGATCAATGAATGGGAGAGGAAAGTGATCTCTCTCTGTTGCTTTATTCAGTTCTCTATAGTCCACGCAGATTCTCCACTCCCCATTCTTTTTCGGTACCACCACAAGCAGGGAGACCCATTTACTATCAGAGATAGGGTAGATGAAGTTAACATCTAAAAGTTTTTGGAGCTCAGCTTTTACTACTTCTTTTAGATGAGGGTTTAGTCTTCTCTGAGGCTGTCTAATAGGTTTTGCATCATTTTCTATGTAGATGTGGTGTGTACACAATTGAAGATCAATTCCTTTCATATCAGGGTAATCCCATGCAAATGCATCTTTATATTTTGTTAAAATATGGATGAGTTTTGTTTCTTGTTCCGGAGTAAGGTCGGCGTTAATGTTTAAGGTCTTCCCAGGTTCGATTTCCACAATTTTACTATGTGCCACTGAAGTGACAGGGATTTTATGGTCATGCACAACTTTTAGAGGTTCCTCCTCTACTTCGTTATCAAATGCCGCTTTTATCATATGACACTGGGTACGAGATGTGAGTTCAGTTTGACTAATAAAGTTACTGATGGCATCATCTTCTGTTTGATCTTTGAACTCTAACGCTTCTTGTATAGTTAATGGAGATCTAATGTTGTCAGTAAGATATGATACAGGGTGCCTATTAGTTTTAACTATTGTGATGCTTGGCTGCGCTGGGGGATATAATACTAAGTTCTTAATATCTGCCCCCTTAGTTATGATCATGTTCCCTTGCCGACAGCCGATATAGGCATCAACGGTAGTGAGCCAAGGCCTTCCTAAGATCAATGGATGTCCATCTAGTCGGGTTTTAGGGTTTATTATCAGAAAATCAGTTGGGTATTCCCAGGAATCAACCGAGACCATAACATCATGCAGTATGCCTTCTGGCCTAACCACAGATCGATCAGCCAATTCCAGCAAAGTTGAAGTGGGTTCTGCAGATGTAATTCCTATCTTTTGGCAAGTGGAAATGGTCAATATATTGATTGCAGCTCCAAGATCAACTAAGGCATTGGTTAAGGTTTGGCCATAAATTTGAACAGTTACTATTGGGTTTCCTGGGTCTTCATACTTAATAGGTGTTTCCTTTCCTGATAATAGGTCAGATAAAGTGTCGACTACTTGAACTCTTAGATTATCTATTACATTCCTTCTCGGTCTTTTTATGCACAATTCCTTAATATTTTTAGCGTATATCGGGATGTCCTGAATGGCCTGAAGGAATGAGATTTTTATGTACAAATTTTGTAACTCTCCCAGAATGTCAAAATTAGGTTGTTGTATAGGTCGAGGTATGACTAAACGTTCTGGGAATGGGGGAGAGGATGTAGTTGCTTGATTCTGAGTTTGTTGTCTATTTTTATCCTCTTTTGTGACAGATGTTCTCTAGGTAACTGATCTTCAATCTGAACTATTTTGTTTCCCTCTGTTTGAATAATACGCCCAGATCTTAGCTGCAGATCATTGCACTCCCTCAGATCCGGTCCTTCTTCTGGTGTTTCTAAAATTTGGAGTGCTTGGACCGGTCTGTTATTTGGATTCGGATTGGGCTGGGCTGGGAGTTGGGGTCTGAGATTAGATTGGGGGTTTTGCTGTAAAGCTGGCAGTGTAGGTTGAGGGAAAGGAATGTTTCCTACTGGCTGCTGTGTTGGTCTCTACCAGTTATTCTGCCAGACTGAACCTTGTGAAGTGGGAGGAGTCCATTGTGGTGGATATGGGTTGCTTTGCTAGTATGGTGGGGGATAAGGAGGATTCGACCAGCCAGATTGGCTTGTTTGATTTAGCCACGGGTTTACAGAAGGGTACGACTGTGATGACCAGTTTGGAAATGGGGGTTGAAACTGACTTTGCCATGTATTATATTGTTGAGTATTGTACTGCGGATACTGAAAAGAAGAAGCTGGGTCTGAAAACATACCAGTTTGTTGCTGCTGCCACTGGCGATGCTGGTTAAGTAAATATACTGCCTCTAGTTCTTCTTCTGCTTCCTTATATACCGCTTTCAGTCCAGGTAATGAAGGACAACTTTCTGTAGAGTGATCCCTTGTACAAATGGCGCATGTCTGAATTGTATCTAGTGGGCATTCCTTATGGCTATGCTTCTTCCTGCACATGGGGCAGAAGATTGCCAAATTCTGTTCCGCCTCCATTTGTTTCTGCTTAGCCTGCAAAACGTCCAATTGTGTAGTCAGTGTTCCTAGTATATCAGTTTTAAAATTTTCAAATAAATTCCCAATTTCTACTCGTGTCACTCCTTCTGATGAATTTTTATTTTCTCGTGTAAATCGATCATGTTCTGCTGGTATGATTCGTGTACTGCCTCTCGAACTCCTGATACATAGATCAATTATGTCAGCAAAACTCTCCTGATAAATATCCCCTTTCCCCATAATATTTAATGTTTCGATCCACTGTTCTTTCATGCCCCTTATTAATGATGTTTTCAACACATTATCAGGCAACGGCAACGATGCATAAGAAGATATTTGCAGATTATACTGGAAACGTTCCACGTATTCCTTTAATGTTTCATTTGGTCTAGCTATCATCTGAAATATTTCATCTTTTAGTTCTCTAGACCTACAGTAATCTTGATATTTCTTTAGAAAAGATTCTTTCATTTGTTCCCAGTTATTTATAACTCCACCACCTAATCCCATAAACCATCTTAAAGCTGCCCATTTCAAAGTGGAGGGGAACAATTTCAGTTTCTGGGGGTCAGTGGTGTAATCATATCCCCTGCATAGCACATCAAATTCGAATAAGAATGCATCCGGGTCCTCTGATGTAAGTCCGTGAAATGTAGGAATGTGTTGAAGGGGGATTGCTTTCATAGGAGCATTTGCTGCGGAATCCACTATGGGGTAGTGTAATGTAGAGGTTTGGGTGTTTGGCGGATTTTGAGCCATTGGGTCAAATATATGCCAATAACCTTCCGGAAGATCTAAGAGGGTATTCCTAGGTTGAGGGGGAATGTTTTCAACAGGAACAATTTTAATAGCACTTCCTCTATCTGGAATTTTTGTCTAAGGAAATAGGGTGTCTTCAATAATTTTGACCGTGCTCCCCTTGTCTGGGCTATTTAATGGCTAAGTTATCCTAGGAGGAGATCTTGGCTCCCTAATTTCCCCTGTTTCCCCTTCTCCTTCACAAAGATTACAGAGATTCCCTTCCTGCAGTCATTCTGGAATAGAATTGTCAATTTCTTGAAAGTCCTGTTCGTCAGTCTGACTATGCACCTCAGCAAAGGCTTCAGATGGTGAGCCTGAGGCCTGAATGGAACTAGTAGGTTGTTTGGAAGTAACTTTCCTGGGTCCTACTGAAGGCTGAGATTCAGCTTTCTTATAGATTTCGTTTATGTATGTTGATCGACCAAGGGTCACCGGTCCCTTAGCTTTTTCTGGTTTTGGTAACGGTTTGGGATTTTTCTCCGGCTTTTTCTGCTTAGTCATGCACTCAATTTAACTACTAAGTTTTAAGCAAATAACAACAAATCTACAGGAAAGCGGGAAAAGGAGCAGGGCTTTTACATGCTCCGCACGTAGGTTCTTACCTTCCGTTTTCAAAACCCAATTCTTCCCTAGCAGGTTCGTACACTACTCTGAAAAAGACAAATGGCTACACTCCTTCCCCGACAACAGCGCCAAAATGTAGAGCTATAAAAAGGGTCTCTTTCACCTCTAGTTACCTCACATTAATATGTCAATCCGGGATCGTCTGGTTATTTCAAGGAGTGTCTCAGTCTGAGGCTTAGCACTTGCCAGAGTAATTCTTGTAGTACAACTATTTAAAAACTACAAAAGTAAATTAATGCAAGTCTACAACTTAACTACTTCAAAAGACTAAATCACACCAAGTATTGCATCAGCCAAAGGTTCGGTAGCAATAACCCATCCTTTCCATAACTGATGAGAATAGACCAGAGGTCTGGGAGCCGAATAGTAGATGCGGGGCTCGCTACAGCCTGGGACCGTTCTTAATGACTAGAAATGAAATAGCAGGTAAAGGAAATAGCAATGAAATAGAACAGCACATAAGCCAAGGGCTTGGTAGCAATAACACATCCCTCTCATAGCTGATGGGAGAAGATCAGAGGTCTGGGAGCCAAGTAGCAGATGCTGGGGCCCACCACAGCCTGAGTCTGTCCTTAAGAAACAGCAAATTAGCAATCTGGAAATGGAACAGCAAATAAATGGAACAACAATTCAGAAATAAAATAGCAGTTGAAATAAGTAATAACCAAGTTTCTTAAGTTGAAATTCTATTTAATCACTCCAATCAAAACATCAATCCTTCAATCTTAAAATATGTACACATATGATGGAACAGCACTATCGATCAAAACCTTAGAAACACAACACACTCAACTTGCTTCTGTTATTAATCTAGATAAACGCATGCAATTGCATCTCACGAACAATAACATTCAGTAATCACGTGAAAATAGACCTTTCAAGATGACTTGTTATAATTCAAAACACAAACGTGATGAATTCTGTAATAGAGTAACAGTGTCCTGTAGAGATTAATCAATACTTAAAGAATTGGTAAAATGACATAGCATCAATATAAAGTTCAAGAACACAAAATGAGTTAATTATAACAGAGCATGTAATATAATATTCTTAAAACACAGCAGATTACCAGATTACGTCTATGAACAAACCACACGAAAACCACGCGTAATAGTACAAGAGCAAGTGTCCTCCAGGGCCGGGCCCTTAGCCTCCAGGGGTACACCGCTTAAGATAGATCCAGGCTCAAATATAAAAGAGCGAACAAGTTTGTATTAAGGCATGCAATAAAATTACAGGAACTCAAGTCTTCAACAGAACATAAAGATCATAGTCCTGATCTTCCTTAAAAGAAATTACATGAAGATTCGCCCCTTGCAGCCAACAGTGTTATCCCTTTTATAAGGAAGATGGCGGAGATATCTAGATACATAAAATAGATAAAATAGCGATCCCTCAGGATCTAAGATCCTGAGGGATTCGCAGAACCATTAATACTGCATCACTTTTTCCCTTTTCTGTTTTGTGCTGGTATCTCCGCGTCCTTTCTTGGGTTGATTCGTTTTGATCTGGTTCGCTTCCGGTCTTTCGTCAAAGGGACAGCAGTTAGCTTATCCTTGTCTTTACGTTTGGAATGGCCACCTCCCGTTTTTCCTCCCTCCTGCACATAGAAATGACGATTATCAGTGCTTCTCATTAATCTCTCGTGTTTCGTTATAAATTCTTATCATTAGCTAAATTTCCCATGCAAAAGGCTTTTGAGTTCTAATGAAAAGATACCAAAATGACCATCGAAACATACCTTCCTTGGTACTCCACACACTGCTCTGTGTAGCACGATCCCTCAGTAGAGTCTAAGGGTATAACTACGCGCAGAGACTTCTTCTCAAAAATCACCTTGTGCTTCTTCTGATTAATCACCCTGTTCATGTCAGTGGGCCAATCAATTCCTAAGAGCATGGGGTAGGAGTTGTTGTCATCAACAATCTCTATCACCTCAAAGTCCACTAGCGCGCTTGCTCCCTCAATATCCGCTATGATTCCCTGCAATCACCCTAGGGGTATAATCTTCTGTTGGTTTTCCATTCGCAGCTGAATAGGAGACCACTGTAGCATAGGCCTCCCCATGTGCTCCCATGTCTGGTTTAGGAGAACGTTCGCATCTGATCCTAAGTCCAAAATTACTTGGTCCATCTCATATTCTTCAATCTGCGCGGTTAGCCTCATTTCTCTCCTTGTCCTAGTCTTGTGTTTTCCAATCTTCTGGACTACGCACGGTCCAAGCGCATCTATTAATGAGTTCCTGCAATAATTTTACAGCCTTACTGTCACACAATAGCTTCATGCATGTTTACAGGAATGTTGTAAGCATAGATGGGTCCATTTCCGGCTTCGGTCTATCTTTGCTTCCTGAAGTGGAGGCATCAGTGAAGCTTTTCTTAGCTTCCATGAAGGTTTCCTTAGCGCGCACCGAATCAAACTTTGCTTCTTTCGTCGGAGCCTTGCGAACCCAAGTACTATATTCGGGTTGTTTTCCTTTATCATCTCCCATCGTGATTCCACTTCGGAGCACAATGTTGACACTTGGATCTTCCTTGCGCGACTCAGGCCTCATCATCTACAGGTTCTGAGTCAGGGGAGGTGGTAGCGCTCCATTGTCACGTATCCTAGCTATCAACGTACGACAATCCTCCGTCTCATGATCAAACAAGGTACAATACAGACATGATGGACACGTTGGATTTGTACAATCACAAGCATAATGTCCTGGCCTTTCACAATTTTAGCATATCAACTACCCGCGACCTCTTCCAGGTTCTCCTCCACCTCGGCCTCGTCCGCGCCCTTGAAATCCAGTTCGCGCCACTCCTACATTCAGGTCTAGGGGCTCCGATTCGGCCTAAACTCTGTAGGTGGGAGTTCTATTGATCATTATCTAATAGCTTCTACAAGTGCGCTCACCATGTCCCACTAATCTACAAAAGTTATAGAACAATTGCTGTGAATTTTGAGTATACTTATGTAACAAATGGCAGTTGTTCATAGCGTGTTTCCCTCCTATTTGAAAAATCACAAATCACAAAGTAGGCACTGCGCTAGGTCCTACTTGTGCCTTCGGTATTAACAACATTGGTCCTCCTCCTGCGAGGTAATTTGTGAACACCGGGTAGTGGTCCTTATCATGACCCTGACCCTTGCATTTTATGCACCACACCTCTTCGTGCACTTTTGGTCGAGCTATCTTATCTTGTTCCAGACTCTACATCTCAAGGCATAAGTTTTTCAACTGCGCATGGATCAGTTGAACTCCCAAGTTAGGATCCTGCATTGGGGTCTCATGTAGTCTCATCGCGATCTCCAAGGTTTCTACCTGAGCCGTTAACCTCTGCTGCAATACCACATTCCTCAAATGCGGCGTTAACGATGCTACAAACCATTCGCGGTGCTTGTTGGGCCTTAAAATTGTCATTCACTTCCATTACATTTTCACTTATATTTCCATATTGTCACCTTCACTCCACCTCTATTTCATTACATTTACATCCATTACATTACATTTACCTTACCGTTATCATTATTGGGTCACATTTATGTTTTTCCAAACTTTATTAATTCTTAGCAGTTTTAAGTAAATTTATGGCTAAAAATTATACCTAACAAGTGGGATGAGATTGTTGACATGTGTAGGTCAAAAGGAAGCTTCGAAAAGACCCTTATGTGGCCTCCAAAAACCAAATTCGAATTTGAGTGGAGAAGATCATGGGATCATGAGGATATGCGTCTTATCATTTCCTATTTCTATTGAAACTCTAAGAAGACATGTGCCTTATCATTTCTTATTTTGATTGTAACTCTATAGATAGAGGGAGAGATTCATGGACTCTCATTAATGAGATAGCTTCTCATCTTTTTGTATAAATAAGGGAAGTTTTCTCCTATCATTTAAGGTGTGAAAATTTGGGGAAATGCTCTTGTTTTGAATATAGAATTTGGATTTGGCACCATGCTCATGAGTGATGTTCACTTTGATTTGGTTATGCTTATATTTGGAACCTCTCAACTTTCCATCCCTCATGCTTTTGGATTGGCCATCTATAATGTGTGAGATTTATTTTTTTTCATAGATTAAGATTTATTTATTTCATATCGTTTCCTGTGTGAGAGGTTAAGAGTGATTTTTTTTATTTGCTTTCATATCTAGAGGTTAAGAATTATTTTTTTTTCTTTCATTTCATATCATGTGGTTTTGATTATTCATTTCATGGGATCCTGATTTGATAATGCACACATGATCCCTTAGAGTAGATTTCATTTCATGCAATTTCATTTTTGAAAGAGTGGTGTGCTTTTCAATTCCCACAATTGTGGTAGATTAAGACTTCAATTCCTACAAGTGTGGTAGAATAAGATTTCAATTCCTGCAAGTGTGACAGATTAAGGTTTTAATTCCAAACATTGTACTATAATTTCCTTTGAATTGATTGTTGAATTAGAATAGGTGAATTTGGTTTATCGTTATTTGTTTTAGTAGTTAGATTGATCTAAATTGGAAGTTAATTTCTAGCATATATAGTGCACACATGCTTTGCAAGTTTTACGAAACCCCTGGGTTGACAATTAAATGATAGGTAATTAATTTGCCTCAACATTTTGGCGTCGTTGCCGGGGAAGTGTGCATATGAACTAGCTTTCAGTTTAGAGTGTATTTTATTTGTTTTTGTTTTTACTAACCATTTATGGACAAAGGGTCTAAAATGCAGCCCAAAGACTACATTGAGGAATGGTATCAAAAAGTGGTTACACCACAATATTCATCAATTCTTCAAGAGATCCTTGCGGAAAATCGAAAGGTCAAGTCGATTTTGCATATTCTTACAAACAATCAGGTACACTTTTCAAGTTTGGATATGAGCATTTCAAAAATTCTAATCTGTAAATGGCTTCATTGGAAGAATGAATATACTTTAAAAAAAAATAGTTTTTAGATAGATAGGAAAAATAAAAAGGAAAGGATTGATAAAATCTTGACTCTGCTAAAAAAAAAAAAAAAAAAAAAAATCTGAAGTATGCTCTCCTTCTGCACTTCGTGTGACCTAGAGGATCAGAAAAATGAATTGTTTTTTTAGTATATCATAAAAATTATTTAGCTACAGAATGCTTCTGCAGCTAATTTATGTTTTTATGATTTCATTTAATTTAATTTGATTTTTCAATAAACTTAAAAATTAAAAAAAATAATAAAAATAAGAAATAAAAAAAAAAAATTCCAAGTGCATTTTCTTAATCAATAAATTGTTTAAATGAAATATATAATATTAATATATTATATTAATATTATATATATAAATTAAAAAAAATGTAACATATATAATTTTTAAAAAAAAACAAAACACATAAAATAATTAAAAACAAATAGAAACAAAATACAAAAAGACAAAACATATAAAAAAAATTGAAAATCTAAAAACAAAAAAATACCAACAAAAACATATAAGATAAAACAACACATACAATAGAAGGAAAAAAGGGCGTGCATTACACAATAAAATCCAACATTATTATTGAACTGCATAAAAACGAAGGTCAAAATTTATAAACCATTTGTCGTATGATTATGCGTTGGTTAATAAAACCTTTGGTATATGTAGCACATTGCAGTGTCGAATTTGATGTGTTCTTAGCTGCTCAGGTTTAGCCTGCACCAAAAAAAAATGAAAAATAAAAACCATGTATCCTACACAAAACTGTCAGTGTTTGTTCAATGATAAAATGTTGGATTATATAATGAAAGGCTTGGTGGGTGGTTGCTATTTATTCATACCTAAATTATTTTTGTTTCATACCACATTCAACACGTCGATGGAAATTTTGTTTTCACTGTGCGACAGTGTAATTCGGCAAACCATTGTAGGTTTTGGGCGAATAGGATGAGGTTGAATTTAAATAAAAAACTTTGTGTGCCTTATAAAATGTAACGAATGCGTTTCAATGGTTGGGTCATGCAATTTATTAGGCGGAAATCGTGGATTGAATCTTGAAGGAAAAGTTCTGGTAGAGAGGCAGTTTTCTGTGCACCAAATTACTTCTATTGGTGTGCTAATATGCTCGCCTATCCATAGATGTGGCAAGATGTATGATTCAATGCTGCCCAATCTAATTCTAAGCTCCCTTAATGCAGTCTTCAGTGCTACCATGTTATACATGATGTTACACATATTGTCTCCACTTGTTAGCATTGCAGAACTCGATTGATGTTTTATGCCACCTCTCAAGAGCAGAGGCACACAAGCACGCTCGAATAGTGTGGTTAATGTTCTTATTATTGCACCGAGATCACCATTGCCAAAAATCACACTAGTTTAGACACACGTTTTTAAAACAAATTTTCTAAGCAAACCAGGCGAATCTAAAAAAACTGGGACATGGGTTTTTTTTCGGAATGGGATGAACTTAATAACCCAAAAACTGTGTCCTCGGATTCCTAACGGTTCGAGAGAAAATAGCGGTTCTGCGGGACCCTGTTTGGTGACTGCGTGAAGGAAAAATTGATTGCAAAGACAAAAATGGGATTTGCTGGCAGTGAAGGAGATCTCTACACCATCAGTCCAAATGGAACAGCTATCAACACTTCAAGTGCATACGTTGCAACCATTTTGATGTTTGAATAGGTTCTGTGCAGCAAATCAAGGAATGGGCCAAACGGATGATTGAGGAATGATTTAAAAATAAAAATCCTCCTATCCAGTTGTTTGAATTCTGCAAGAAGGCTCTTTATGGTCTTGCCAGTTCACAACTCGGTCAATAGAAATCAATATATGGCTAGCGATGATATGAGCGGAAGAGGAAGAATTCGAAGGAATATTTTACATTTAGAGGAATCTTTCAAAACAATTCAATTTTACAAATTGAATAATGGCTTGTAAAATAATTGGAAGATTATTTAGATGATTTCTGAACATTTGGCATTAAAAAAAATTATTATATTGTTCCTGTGTATTTTTATATGAAGTTTTAACTTGCAAGACACAACGAATCTTTGTGATGCCAATTTTTTTACTGAGCACGGTGCATGAAGTCATCCAACAACAGGGAGTTAATTTATTTTTCATGGTTATTTCTTAAAAATGGATTGTTATTGATATCATGAATTGGACTGAATATAACACTTTTGATTTTCCTTAGTCTATTCATTTGAAATTTTGTGTAATAATCAGAAAGAAACTCATCTTTTCTTTTTTAACACACTTATGTTCTTTATGTCAAGTTTTTTTTGCAGGTTTGGGATGATCGAATGATCATTGAAGAAAACTAATTGTGCGCACAATTGGTCTTCAAAGGACCAATTCCATAAGAAACATAAGAACAATTCCATGTCCATATCCATCAAAACCATTACCTTTCCTCCCTTTTGAATTATAAATCCAACCAAGTAATTCAAAGCAAGCCACAGTCATTTTTCCCAACAAGAGTCAGTTGTTCATTTTCATTTATTCACATACACTTTCCGCCTGACCCACAAATAAAAACAAGAAGCTCACTTACATGCTTATTGCCCATTGTCATTATTATTTTCCATTGTCATTTTCCATTTTCATTTTTCCTTTCCTATCCTTTTTCATTTCGCAAATAAACCCTGATTCAATGCAAATTATTGAGTCCATAGTCCTTTGAGTCTAAAATCCCTGCAAAAACACCTTGAGGCTTGCATGCCTTAATGGCAAGTCCTCATTCCGACGAACAATGGGAATACATCAATGTCCCTTGTTCATCGGATCTTCTCAGTACTCGACAACAACAAAATTGTTCATACTTATCAAGATGTGTTTGGGCATCTTGACTCTCATTGTCATCAATGGTGAGAGTTCTCGTGTTGACTAGTGGAATCCATTAATAGCCACTAAGTCAACAATTTCCTATCGTGTTCGACATTAGAACATTTATTCACATAGTAGGAATTGTGCCAATGAGTTTTGAAGACATGAAGACTATTATTTTCAGCATTTTGGAGAAAATGTAGAAGATATGCAGCTACAGAACCAGATGGCAGCTGCGGAATCAGACAGCAGCTGCAGAACCAGATAGTAGTTGTGGAATCAGACGGTAGTTGTAGAATTAGATGACAGTTGTAGAATCAAATAACAGTTGTGGAATCAAATGGCAGCAGCAGATTCAGCAAGTTTTAATAAAAGAAAATCAAAATTCATCTTGACTCTAGCCACTTGAAGAAGATTATGATCAGAATTTTGCAGCCACCACACATGCAGCTCATCCATTTCTAAAGGGTAGGTTAAGGTATGTCATTTTATAACTTTTTACCATAAAATTCCTTGAAAATCTAGAATGACAATTTTTGGGAAAAAACATTTCTCTTCCTCATCTCATAAAATTGCCAATATCATCAGTTGGGGGGGAATACATTCATATTCATATTTTGCCATATTCATATCACATTCAAAAGCCCACACACTTTCAAAAGATATTAACTATTACATTATTGTTATGAGCATACAAAAACTTGTCAAAAGTACTAAAAAGATAATTGGATACAAACACAATCATAGTTGTCACACAAGAACCAACTATGATGCAATCCAATAAAGGTATACTTTGCAACAATAATCAAAATTATCATTATGCAAAGATCATAGATCAAAAATGAATGCAACAACAAAATATGGTTGTAACACAAGAACCAACCATATTGCAATTCAACTAAAATATTTTACAGAAGTATGAAGTTATCAAATGATATCATGCAAAGTTAAGCCAAAGCTCAAGGAGAAAAAAGAATTAATGTAATAGATTGTATCAGGACATGCAATAGCTTCAGTTGGAGGGTATGTTGGGCCTTGAAATTATCATTCACTTCCATTACATTTTCACTTATATTTCCATATTGTCACCTTCACTCCACCTCTATTTCATTACATTTATCTCCATTTCATTACATTTACCTTATCGTTATCATTATTGGGTCACATTTATGTTTTTCCAAACATTATTAATTCTTAGCATTTTTAAGTGAATTTATGGTTAAAAGTTAGAAAATAATGTGCATATGCTTATACCTAACAAGTGGGATGAGATTGTTGATATGTGTAGGTCAAAAGGAAGCTTCTAAAAGACCCTTATGTGGCCTCCCAAAACCAAATTCGAATTTGAGTGGAGAAGATCATGGGATCATGAGGATATGTGTCTTATCATTTCCTATTTGTATTGAAACTCTAAGAAGACATGTATCTTATCATTTCCTATTTTGTTTGTAACTCTATAGATAGAGGGAGAGATTCATGGACTTTCATTAATGATATAGCTTCTCATCTTTTTGTATAAAGAGGGGAAGTTTTCTCCTATCATTTAAGGTGTGAAAGGTTGGGGAAATGCTCTTGTTTTGAATATAGAATTTGGATTTGGCACCATGCTCATGAGTGATGTTCACTTTGATTTGGTTATGCTTGTATTTGGAGCCTCTCAACTTTCCATCCCTCACGCTTTTGGATTGGCCATCTATAGTGTGAGATTTATTGTTTTTCATAGATTAAGATTTATTGCTTTCATAGATTAAGATTTATTTCTTTCATATATTTTCTTGTGTGAGAGGTTAAGAGTGATTGTTTTTATTTGCTTTCATAGATTAAGATTTATTTCTTTCATATCTTTTCCTGTGTGAGAGGTTAAGAGTGATTGTTTTTATTTGCTTTCATATCTAGATGTTAAGAATTATTGTTTTTGCTTTCATTTCATATCATGTGGTTTTGATTATTCATTTCATAGGATCCTGATTTGATAATGCACACATGATCCCTTAGAGTAGATTCCATTTCATACAATTTCATTTTTGAAAGAGTTGTGTGCTTTTCAATTCCCGCAAGTGTGGTAGATTAAGACTTCAATTCCTACGAGTGTGGTAGATTAAGATTTCAATTCCTGCAAGTGTGATATATTAAAGTTTCAATTCCAAACACTGTACTATAATTTCCTTTGTATGGATTGTTGAATTAGAATAGGTGAATTTGGTTTATCATTATTTGGTTTAGTAGTTAGATTGATCTAGATTGGAAGTTAATTTCTAGCACATATAGTGCATGCATGCTTCGTAAGTTTTACGAAACCCCTGGGTTGAAAATTAAATGATAGGTAATTAATTTGCCTCAACAGTGTTGTCCATCTGTCAAAGTCATATTAGCTTCGCGAATTGTACACTTCAGCCTCTGATCGAGCTCCCAAGGAGTCTTGCCTGGTAGCATTGTGATCTCTTTGAACCCAATGATCGACTGCGCTTCTGACTTCGGTTTGCAAAATTCCTTATTTAGCGTAGCTTGGATATCCACGATTCCCGCATTCAGATTATCACTTGAGTGCTTAATGTACCAGGTCAGCGCGCAATCCTGTAGGCCACAAACTAGTGTTGCTTTCCTAATATTATCATATGTAACTCCTTGCACTTCCCAGACAGCTCTTATCAGAAACCAAATCTGGTCCAGATCGTCATTTCCTACTCCCTTGAACACAGGAAACTTTATCGTACTTTCCATATTGACTCGTGATGGTGGCGTAGGTGGTACGGGTGAAGATGGAGGTGAAGGCAGTGGAGCTAGTGGTGGTGTGGGTGGAGGTGGTATGCGCGGAATCCTTTTCCTTATTAGATGGATCACTCTTCATGGAGATACCTTCCCGAGCTCTTCCTCGCCCCCTCATGGAGGTGAAATCAAAGGGCTATTCTTTGGTCCCTTACTTCCTTCGTTTCTGTAGGTTTTTCCACTTTGCATAGCTTCGAACATCAAGGTAATTTCATAACCCTCTTTTAATTCAAGTATTCAAAGACTTTATGTACTTGCCTCGTGGTCCTTTGGAAAAGCATCGCTCTGCCTCTCTATAGCTGAGTGAAGTGTCTACCGCGAATTCAGTGATGAATCCTCCTATAATCTGATCGAGCCAGTGATCAATAGAACGCGCGATCTTATCCTTTGATGCTTCCAATCTGCGCACTAACTCTGGGGTCCACACAATAGGATTGTCGAGTTTCCACCTTCCTTGGCTATCTGCTAACTTCGCGATCCACTTGTACAACTTAGTAGGGAAAGGTGCGAAGAAGATTTCATGGATCTTTGTGTACAGGTAGCAGTCTAACCACTCTTCTTTTATGAGTCATGGATTCCTATTCTCCTGCGCCACGAACTCGTGAATTCTCGTGTCCAGCCAACCTTCAATTTCCTTCTTAGTTGGATTCCAATGATATGACATTAGACATCTCTATGCAGATTTCGGTCCCAGCAACGGAACCATTTATTGGATTGGTGGGGGCATGACCTAGGTTCGGAGTTAATTAGCCAAACAAATCCCTACACTACTATCCCTTTTTGCAATAACCCGTGGAGCGTAGACTGAGGTCTCACCCGAAGCAGTATGGAGGGATGTTGGAACCAAGTTTCCGCACCCTAGAGATGTTTGAGGGGTCAATTTAGTCCCACTGTGAATACCTTCACACAAGTTACTTCACACACTGCCCTGGCCTGTGAGGCCTTCATGATCTATTATAATCACCTTCGGCAGCCCTAACTAGGGGCTGAGGTGCTTTCGTGCTACTAAGGTAGCAATTTGTGCTATTTCCCCAAGTTAACCCATGGATCTGACTTATCTCCTTATAACTGTTAGTTAACTTCATGTAAACAGATACATTATCTTATATTCTCTTAATCAACATAATCATATAAGTTCGTGCATCATATAAATAACAGAAATGTAATTTATACCCAATACATTCAATGCATAAAATAGTAAATAAATACATAGGAATGGTATAAAACTTCTCTTTATTAATGCTTCAATTGGTTACAAACTCAATCTGCCCTGCACACTCAGTTGCAGGGGTCCGCGCACTTAGCTGTGGACTATTAGGCCTCTGTGCACTCAGCTGCAGAGCCTTCTCCTACTCTACAACTCAAGACTCGACTCTACACTTAGATAAGACTCAATTCTTCATCCTTCATTCATCAATTGATTCCTTCCTTTACAACTTAGAGCCTCACTCTATTTATACAATCCTATGGTCCATGGACCAAGGGTAGATCTCTAAAGCTGACATTAAATTTACAAAAATGAGGGTGAACAACCCTATGACTCATTTACAAGTTCGCGCTCCGCGCCCACAAAACGCGAAGTCTTTACATCGTATTTAGTCAAAATCTGGGCTTTAAGCCCCAAAACATCCCTTGGGGGATCCCGGGCCCAATAAGATGACTTGTTATTTCTATGACTAAAACTATACAAAAAAATGTCCCTCAATCAAGCTAAGAAGGATAATAAATTATCACCAAAGTATTATGGTCCGTACAAGGTGTTACAAAAGAATGGTACTATGGCATACAAATTGGAGCTTCCTGCATCTTCCTGATTACACCCAGTTTTCCATGTTGCATGCTTAAAGAAGGTTATAGGTGAGAAGATCCCAGTTCAAACAATATTGCCAAAACTTGAAGAGGAAGGAAAAACCATATTGGAACCAGAAGCAATCACAAAAACAAGAAATCGACAGCTACGAAATCGATCACTTTTAGAGTATCTCATCAAGTGGAAGAACTTACCTGCTGAAGATTCCATATGGGAGGATGAGAATTTTACACAGAAGCATCTAGAACTACTCAAGCATTGAGGACAACACTTTTGAAGGAAAGGGGCATGTTAGGTCCCTATATTACTAGTGTAACCCCTTGTTGTTATTAGCGCAACCCCCTTATTGTATTATTGTGCCCATATAGTCCCCATGTTGTTATTATTATGCCCCATAGAAGCCCACTATTGTTATTTTTGTGCCCTTACAATATTATTGTTATGTAGGCTCGGATTTTATTGGGACCCCTTAGACTCCTATATATAAGAAGGATGTCTTGTCATATGTATCATCCAATAATTGTTCATTTGTGTAATGTAAAGGAGGCTGCCCCCTCGAAGAGGCTGATTTTGAATTCGTTGATCTATCTTTTCTTCTATTTTGTGAGCTGGTTGCATAACATGTTAGAAGAATGGGAGGTAGAAGTGAAGCAGGAGAGTGAGATGGATATGGAGCTGGAGGATTGGAGAGTCCTCATCCTGGATCCTGGGAACACAAGAGGGAGAATCACCTAGTTCAAACAGACCCTCTACTTCTATTGGTTGTTGAAAACGCTATTGGGAAAGGTGATGGATCAGATCTCGGTAGGCATGGCAGTCACGATTCAGGGAATGCCAAACTACAAGCAGGAATTTCAGAAGGTGCAATTTCAACTGCATAAATGGGACATACACCTTGGTCAAATTGAGTAGCACCTGCCATGCATTTTAGTTTAGACAAAGCTACCCGGATCGAATTCCAAAGATCCAACACTGGTTGAATCAGTGTCAGCTAAACAACATGATTAGCATGCCTACTTACTGATAATTTTGTTTATATATGCAGCTATATTTTAAATTTATCTATGCATTTACATATGTATGTATAACTCTAGAGTATGGAAGTGGACATGGAACTGAAACTTATATTGCTTGGATAAAGAGACTTAAGATTTTTTTCTACTGGATGGCCATAATGCGGATAGGTGGCCAGCAGACTTGGTTTCCCACTGGGAAAGTTGAGGCCACCTAGCTAGTTCGATGTGGTGTTAATTTTCTTTATATTAATGAGAAAGGAGGATCTACCAAGCTTAAAAAAAAAATAAAAAAAAATTAAAGAAGAATGCTTTATAAACTTCTCCACATCATTTGGAGAAAACAATAGTTCCTCGCTTTCAGAGATTTGCTCATAGTTAATCAAGGAAGTTATCAAGCGGAAGCCAAATCAAAGAAAATTTGAACTTAAGCCATATCCAAAAAATCCCCCATTGATTTAACAATTTATGCATACTTGGGAACTCGCGAAATAGCTAACACAAAGTTGCGAAGGCTGAAGGGATCCCTCATCTATAAGGTTCTGCTATTGGCCTTCGATCATTTCAAGCTCCCCACTAATGCTTGGCTCTTCGGCTGTGCAAAAATATTAAGAACTAACCTAATGATCCTTCTCTGGTACTGGGTTGATTGCTCTACCATGTTAGGAGCACTAAGGAATCTTATAAATTCTCGCCTCAGGATTAGAGTCATACATGGCTCTGACCTTATTTTCATCATTTTTATTTCTTCTTTCCTGTCGAATGACATCTTGGAAAGATGCCAATCAATTTGGTTCCTCATAAAGGATATGAAGGACCACAGTTGTAAGTCTCTAACCTAAGAGAAAAAGTTAACAAACATTTATAAACTAGCATGTTCATCAAATATATTGTGCAAAAAGAGTTCGCACAACAACTATGGTCATCAAAATCACAGGAATGAAATGTATTTAAAAGAGTTCTAGTAGAAACACCCTTATAAGGTCTGTTGTTCCTTAAGAAACCAATTTCCTCGCTGTGGGGAAATTGTGCTTAAGAAATTAATAAATATTATTTACTGTCATTTATTTTTTGTTGTGTTCTCAAATGAAGGACCTGGAAAACTTGGTCTTTAACTCTTAATACATGTATGACTAGAACATCTCAGAATGCCATTTGTTGCTAGATATAAATTATGAATGAAGAAAGTTTGAAGGGGAAGTTAAAGATAGTATGTTGATATTTCACAGAAACTACTATCTGTAACTTAGAGGAACTATGATAATGAGAACTGAATCATTGACAATATGCTGGTATTTCATAGAAACTATTATCTATAACTTAGAAAGGAAGCAAGGACTTCAAGTATAGGAGTGCTATAAGGAATTTTAACTTTATCTACATAAGCAAATAAAGCCCTGTAGCTTCATTACTATACTTGAAAAGAAGAAACACAGCATGACACATGACAGAAAAGCTTACAAAATTATATGCAACAACTCATCGACACTTCTGATTCTTTCATTAATCAACGATGATATCAGGAATATAGTGGCATAGTCTCTGGGTTCTCCAAAATTCCAACAACCAACCTTTCTCTGTAAATTTTCCTCCTTTTATACAATTGTGAAACAGTTGTGAAACTGTCAAACTACTTAAATTGTTTCCCTAATTATCTAAATTAAAAATTATTACAGAATTTTATAGAGGTTTAAGGACACCTCAAAGAACATAAAATAACAGAAAACAATTGAATTTAGAAGAGGACAATAATTGTTGACTTGCTATGTTAATCTATTGTCAAGTTCGTCTGTATATGTCTTAATTTGCTTTAATCATAATGCACTGTGTTAGATTTGTATAAACCTGAGCTTATGCATGTATCAGATACATTTTAATTGGCCAAAACACCAAAAAATCCAACCAATTGCCTTTTCTTCAGATTCAGCCTTAACACTGATTTTCCCTTTATATAACAGAATTAGCACAAAGCACCGAAACTGAAAAGGAATTAACCTTCTTTAATAACTTTATCGGATCTAGAATCTCATCGCATATCGCTCTCGGTGCTTTCCATATATATATATATATATATATAATATGTTACTGATATGACGGACCTGCCGCAATTATAAAACGTAATATATATGCTTTTGGGTTCGACCATTGCAATCGTAATTGGTGGAACCAACCTCTATATGCATAAAGGCTTTGCGGACCCGACAAAATTATAGAACGAAATATATATTATATCGGGTCCGGCTTGCCCATATCGCAATCGGCGCTTATTTCTTTTATAATCCCTTTATAATAGAAATATATAAATATGCATAATCATAATGTATATGAAGGACTTTTTGATATGGCGGACCCGGCGGGACTTTAAACCACAATGTATATACCTTTCGGGTCCGGCTATCATGAATCGCAATCGGCAGTTGGTGAATGAACCAACATATGTATTCAACGCTTTACAAACCCGCCGGGCTTTTAAATATAACATAGATATGTTTCGGGTCCACCATCATAAATCGCAATCAGCAGATCTATATACATATATATAACTGCGGACCCGCTGAACTTTATAAAACACAACTTATAGTATTTCGGGTTTGGTGTTAACTCTTTAACACTTGTTTCCTTTGTAAATCCGATACATTTCTTTATTTCAATATGCACACACACACACACAGATATATATATATATATATATATATATATATATATATATATAATATATATATATATATATATATGTTGCGATTTAAATTTATCACATGGGCCAATTCCTTTATACTTGTTCCTTTTGTGATTTTGATATAATATAACGAATAAATACCTTATTACTTTTAGACTTTGCGGAGTAGAAAATATAAAGGGCTTCATCGAGGTTGAACCCCCTTAATGATTTTAGGCAACACATTGTGATAAAATTGATAAATAAGGCTTAAATCAAAATATAAGCTACAACAGGGTCTATTATCGCAAATGGCCTTCAATTGGAAAGATAAAACGTTTCCCACAGAAAAACTACATACGATGGAGATGGTGTTCTACAGCCTAAGAGATTCAGGGCTAAATCACATATCTCTCTTTTATCTTCACTTGTGTTCGTAATTTCTTGTTGCAGTCGTTGACTTTGATCTTCCCTTTTCTTCTCAGTTTCATTTATCTCCCATCATATGAGTTCATATGTCAGCAACTCCTCAACCCATTGATCCTTAAGAGAGTGGATAACCTTTCGATGTTCTTCTAAATAAATTACTCCCTTCTTTAGGGATAGTGTGACTATTTCTAATTTTGTAATTCAGAAACTAATAATTTTTTTTCTAAGTGCCAATCTTTCTTAGGGTCTATTGCAATGGGCAAGGTAACAACATGTCGAAATTGGAGTTTCTTTGCCTTGGTTGTTGGTTCTTGTGTAACAGCAATGTCTTCGGCAGGTTCTTGTGAGTTGACGCTCCTTTTCTCTTCCTGCAAGTGATGTGAAAAGATCATATATGAAACTGAAGTAGAATTTATTAATGCCATCAGTGAACTGAATGCTAACTTAAGGTGCTTTAACCATGAGAATTGAATGAAGGAATGAATTTAAGACAGAATCGAAACATAAGAAATATGCAAATAGAAGTGAAAAGTAGCAAAAACACAATGATACCAGATAGCAAGATTCTTTATAGAGTTCGTCCTTGATGGACTACATCTCTAGGTCTGCTTTCAAGATGGGCATTTTCTTTATTAGGGTTGAATACGAGGAGGTCGATTACACAGAAAATTGACCAAACTGATCATGCATGCAATCACTTCTAGTCATTATCACAAGAAATCTCTTTGAACCAGCTTTCCAACACCTATCACGGTTCCCAATTCTGACTCTAGATGCTCCTATAGCACTGAAAAGAAAACTTCTTATGTCCTCAAAAATCTGCATACAAAACTCTAAAACCACTCTCTTTTCTCTTCAATGAGCCAAATTGTCTTTATAACCCTCCACATGCATTCGAACTCCTTATTGAGTTTAGGAATCCAAAAGCTAACTTTTAGGGTTAATTTAGGGTTTTAGTTAATGAATTAATGCCATTAGGTCTTAAGTGTAATTAATTAACAACATTCGAACGAAAATAACATACAAAACCCACTTTGAAACCTTATTATAGCCCGAGGACTGTTAGCGGTTAGCTAACTGGGGGGAGGCACTGAAAGTGCATGTGAACAGGTTGATAACCCGCTATTATGGCTCCAGCGGTTCTGCTAACTGCCCCGCTAACTGCGTGGTCAGTTGTATTGCGTTCACATGCCAAGGTTCTGATGACTGTTTCGGCATTGCGTTTATCCTGGCAGTTTCAATGCCCACATCACTTCTACCCCACCTACTCA
Source organism: Pinus taeda (assembly GCA_000404065.3). NCBI lineage: Eukaryota > Viridiplantae > Streptophyta > Pinopsida > Pinales > Pinaceae > Pinus > Pinus taeda. The sequence goes on along the minus strand of APFE030239905.1, from coordinate 55,302 downwards.
CATGAACAAGGTTTCCCTGACAGTTTATCCTTGTCTACTCACATGGCCCGCTGTGGTTACCCTTCTGCTCATGTGAACATAGCTACAGTTCCAACGTGGTTAGGATGTTGTGGTTAGGGACTATGAAATACATTGTAATGTTTTTTTTATATGTGTTATGTGTAATGTTATGTATTTTCATGGCCCGAGAGGGTTTGTAGCATAGTTTTAATGTATTTAGATACATGGTGTAGTTTATAGGTTAGGTTTTTAGGTGTTAGGGCTAGGACTTAGGTTATGCATTAGGGTTTTAATATGATGTCTTTAGAGTTTAGCCTTTTGGATTTTGTCAAATGAACAAAAGAACTCCTTTTACAAAAATTGTCACAATGTGACATAAAAACCCCACAAGGCAACATGTTCCATCCCTGACAACCAAACCTCGATGGAATTGATGACAACCATATGTCGACAACCAGGTACATATCCTTCGAACACCATGAAAAACATTGACATCACCAGACAACTTGAACCATAAACATCATTGTCAAATCTGAAGATACCAGACATTGGATGTTGATGATGAATACTGGCGAAGTTGATAAAGTTCAAGACCTCATCAACCATGATCATTTGAAGATCACTTCATCTTTGAACCACTGAAGACTTCGCTTATGCTGGATTGAAAAGATCCTCTTGGATCAATCCTCTCCACTTGAAAGCTTTTGGACCACAAAAGTTTGACTAGACAGATAATAGATGAGGGTAGAGCTCCCTCACTCTCCACCTTGCCTTGATAATGTACTAATGCATTCGATCAACAACCTAAAAGTGATGACCCTGATGATGCTGATCATGGTGCATTTTGAATCTGTGAATTGTTCCATCCATCTATAGTATGTAAAACTTGTGAATATGGTTAAACAACATGTTATGAACATGGCAATTGAATTCTTTGGACGAAGTACCATGAATTAGTGATTCATAAACATCTTTGAAAATAGTCTCTGCAGAATATTGTTCAATACTATTGACATGTACTAACAATATATCTTGTGGAATAACAGAAACATTCAAAGACATTTTTGACATCATATCAGCTACTTGACCTGATGTACTTTCCCGATTCCTAATTACTAAGTGAACTTGCTGCAATAAACCCATCAAACTGTAATGTGAAGACTGCTGCAACTTAGTTTGATTTTGAAAGTATTGAAGCAGTTGTTGATTTGTTTGAATCACTGTTTCCTCACCCATTAAATTATGTCTCCATTGATTAACACTTTCCCTTAATGCATAAGTTTCCCTTTTAAGTATTAGATACTTTGACACTGCTTTAGGAAAGGCTTTGACATGAAAAGAAATGGGATTCCTCTCCACTTGAAAAGAGGCTTCAAAATTGTTTGAAACATGAAATGGTGATACAATACAAGAGAAATGTAATACTGACTTTCCCCAATACTGACCTGCATCCCTGTAACTTATAACTTCCAAAATTGGACTAAAATGATACATTCTAACATTAGGAAGAGGAGCTTTGGACATCAATTGTCACTCATGTTGTATCCCGTGTTTATGAGTAAGATTTTTGGGTTCTCTAAATAGAACTGGAAAAGTTTCTACCTTCTTGACCAAACTATCTTTAAACTGAGACTCGCAACCTGAACAAATATCCTTTAGATCCTTCTATTATTCTTTTACACACATGAGTAAAAATCTCTTATTTGAACTTATTAATCGCTTCATCTGATTAGAAACAACTAAATTCAAGTGAGTTTTGCTTTTATGTGCCTTGACCATAAATTCAACCCCATCTTTCTTAAGGTGATATTTATGCTCTCTCCTATAAAACACTACATCACGATCATAAAGATAAGGACTTCATAAGACAACTCCACATATGTACTGGAAACACATCTAATTCCACTTCATCATTGTAATTAGCTGTAATGGAAAATTTTAACCGGCACTGCTTTGTGACATTTATCTGAGTTGATTTATTCAGCCAACCTAATGGGTATGGTCTTGGATGATTCCATGTCTCCAAACCCAAGTTTTTAACTAAATATTTAGATATTAAATTTTCTTGTGATCCACTGTCAAACATTCTATCTATCTTTGTGTTCTTATAAGTTATCCTTATGTGAAATAGTTCAACTCTTTTATCCTCATTTGAAGGATTTATGTTTGATGAAGATGCAGTAGTATTAGAACTTGAACCAACGTCATAAGTTTTACTTGTCGAAACTATGGAATTTATTCTCCTTTCATCACCTGAATCAGAGCCTAGATCTTGTTGGATTGCTGCATTTGCTTTCTTTTCATCCTTCTCCTTAAGGAACTTATTTGGCTTAATTTCGGGATGAATTTTCCAACAACTATATTCATCATGACCGATTCTCTGGCAATGAGAACAAGGAGGTATTTCCTTCTGAGTTGTCGCTAATTTCTTTCCCTTCAAATTGTTCTTCCTCTTGCTATCATTGGAAACCTTGATTTCCAACTCTTTTGATGATTGTGGTGAAAACTTGAATGGTCTGCCACCTGATTCAATATGTATGGCTTGAACACACACTTCATCAAAGTCATCAAGATTAAACATCAATAATGTATGCTGCAAATATGAATGTAAATTGCCGATGTATTTTAATAAAGTTTCACATGTATCCAATGAAATACCAAGTGCCAATTCTTTCTTTCTAAACTCCTGAGTAAACTCCTGCACACTCTGCCCTTTACCTTGCCTCAAGTGCTGCCAATCAATAACATCTTGCTGCATGTATCCTAAAGGATAGAATTGTTTCCTAAGAGCTTTTTAAAAATTAGACCATGAAGAGACAACTTTACCTTTCCGCTTTACATATATTTGAGTTTTACTTTCCCACCAGATTAAATATGTTCCCCCCTTTCTAAGTGTAGCTAACTGAATTTTCGTTTTATCATCAGAAATGTTCTGAATACGACAATACACTTCTAATTGCTTAATCGATTTATCTAACTTTTCAGGATTCATTTTGCCATCATAAATAGGTAACTCAAATTTTACATCAAGTTTCAAGAGAGATGTTTTATTAGGTTTCTTTTCTGTTTCAAGATCTGAACTAGAAGAAGAAGAGGAATAATATGATGATGGAGATGATGGAGGTGTAGGAGGTTTATCATCCTTGCCTTTAACCTTGTCCTTCTTCGATGTTTTTGAAGAAGAAGCTGCATCTCTCGCCTTCTTATCTTCTTAGAGTTCTCACAACATTTGCTGCATGCTCAAGAATGCTTGTTGAAACTGTTCCTCGCTCATCTTAGTTTCAGGGGTTTCACCTGTATTAGATCCTGTCATGGTCGAATTATGAGTGAATATTCACTTCCCAATCTCTGGGTCAATCTCCTCTAGGATTCCTTCTCGACGTTGCGACTTTGACCTAGTTAACATTCACTAGAAAAATTCTACAAACACAATCAGCTCTGAAACCAAATTATATGATCTGAAATGATCATATATTAAACTAAAGTAGAATTGATTAATGCCATCAGTGAACTGAATGTTAAATTAAGGTGCTTTAACAGTGAGAACTTAATGAAGGAATGAATTTAAGATAGAATTGAAACATAAGAATATGCAAACATAAGTGAAAAGAAGAAAAAACACAGCGATACTAGATGGCAAGTTTGATTACGGAGTTCATCCCTAATGGACTACGTCTCTAGGTCTGTTTTAATAGGATTGAATCTGAGGAGGTCGATTACACAACAAATTGACCAAATGGATCATGCACACATGCACTTTTGGTCACTGTCACAAGAATTTTCTCTGAACCAGCTTTCCAACGCCTATCACAGTTCCCAATTCTGAATCTAGATGCTCCCGTAGCACTGAAAACAAAATTGCCTATGTCCTCCAGAATTTGCATACAAAACTATAAAACCAATCTCTTTTCTCTTCAATGAGCCAAACTGTCTTTATAACCCCCCATATGCATTTGAACTCCTTATTATAAGTTTAGGAATGCACAAGCTAACTTTTAGGGTTAATTTAGGGTTTCAGTTAATGAATTAATGCCATTAGGTCTTAGGTGTAACTAATTAACAACATTTGAACCAAAATAACATACAAAACCCACTTTGCAACCTTATTATAGCTCGAGGACTATTAGTGGTTAGCTAACCGGGCGGAGGTGTTGACAACGCATGTGAACCGGTTGATAACATGCAGTTATGGCTCCATCGGTTCCCCTGACTGCCACGTTGACTGCGTGGTCAGTTGTACTGTGTTCACATGCCAAGGTTCTGATGACTATTTCAGCGTTGCATTTATCTTGGTGGTTCTGATGCCCACGTCATTGCTACCCCGCCTAATCACATGAACATGGTTTCCCTGACGGTTCATCGCTATCCACTCACATGGCCCGTTGTGGTTACCCTTCCGCTCATGTGAACATAGCTACAGTTCCAACGTGGTTAGGACGCTGCAATTTGGGACTATGAAATACATTGTAATGTTTTTTTTATATGTTTTATGTGTAATGTTATGTATTTTCATGGCCTGAGAGGGTTTGTAGCATAGTTTTAATGTATTTAGATACATGGTGTAGTTTATAGGTTAGGTTTTTAGGTGTTAGGGCTAGGACTTAGGTTATGCATTAGGGTTTTAATATGATGTCTTTAGAGTTTAGCCTTTTGGATTTCGTCAAATAAACAAAACAACTCCTTTTACAACAATTGTCACAATGTGACATAAAAACCCCACAAGACGACCTATTCCATCCCTGACAACCAAATCCCGGCGGAACTGAAGACAACCATATGTCGACAACCAAGTACATATCCTTTGAACACCATGAAAACCATTGACATCACGAAACAACCTGAACCATAAACATCACTGTCAAAGCTAAAGATACCGAACACGGGATGTTGATGACGAATACTAGCGAAGTTGATAAAGTTCAAGACCTCATCGACCATGATCATTTGAAGATCACTTCATCTTTGAACCACTGAAGACTCTGCTTATGTTGGACTGAAAAGATCCTCCAGATCAGAAAGACTTCTGCCTCGACTGTTGGTTCTTATGTAACAATAGTGTTGTCGGCATGTTCTTTTGCTTCAGTTTCCAGGTCGAATTCCATAGGGTTCTCCATTTCGGTTGTTAGTTCTTGTGTAACAGCAGCATCGTCAATGGGTTCTTGTGTAGCAACTCCCCATGGCTCAATTTGAGTTTCTTTCAATATGGTGTCTACATCATAAATTTTATGCCCTATTATTGTTAGTTCTTTAGCACATGCTGCATAGACAGGCCACAGACAGGCCCCTGTTCCACCCCAATTTACCAGTAGCCTCTACCAATGTGTCAAGACCCAGAACCCTTGTTTCACTTTCGTTATCCTCTAATTGTTGCTTCAATTGTGTTTTTCTGCTTCCAATTCTTTAATTTTGAGCGACAAGGCTTGGGTTTCGTTCTTACTTGGCGAGGGAGTATCATGCGGCTTTGCTTGTTCTTCTTTCTTTTGTTCCTTCACGCCTTTTGGTTTGTTGGGCTTCTTTGTAGATGATGATGAGTGTTCTGGTTGAATGCTAACCTTAACCCTTTTCTTTGGTGTTCTGCCACTGAGAGGTCTTTCCAATAATTCCTTCCCAATTCTAATTCTGGAGGATTGCTCCCGCTTCTCAGCTGCATCAGTTTTTCCTGGAGCTTCTGTGGAGGTTCTAGCTTGTTTTCTTCGTGAATTTCTTAGCCTTTTTCTCATGAAATCCTCCCAAATTCACCCTTACCGCTCTAGAGCCTCCAATATGATCAGCTTGATCAGTTCATTATTAGAGATACAACTTTCTGGGTGTGAGGCGAACTTCACCGCAGCTACCATATGCTTCAAATTATCCATCAAGAAATAAGGAAGGTTGATAAATTTATTGTGTCGAAGATGATTCAACAACAGGAAATGATAATTGAAAACTATCGTTACGCGTCCTTCACATGTAATGTACTTTATGATAAACAAAGCGACATCATCCCATGGATATGGAAGGGAAAGCCGATTAGTTCCCCTGTTAGATGATCCAAAATACAAAATTCATAGTTCACAAAGTTAGGATAGAATATTTAATTAAATATTGGAGACACTTAAAAATAGAATATTGTTGTAAAAGATATGACATCTAGAATAATGTCATATCTTAGGCTCCAATTTAGGAGTAGAGTTAGTAGATTGGTTAGAATTGCATTTATTGTAAATGGACACTTGCTAATTTAATAAGTAGTCCATAACTAGAATAGGTTAAGAAATTAAGCTTATATATAGTTCATTCTCCTGATTGCAAGAGTGTTGGTGTGTGTGTGTAAACTCTTTCAAAATTATTATGTAATTTCTTTTCTGATTAATAAAATTGTGTGTCTGAGGACACTTCTACCATTATTGTGGTATCAGAGCTTCAATAATGTAGCTGATGTGAGGATGAGATTCCAGCTCTACAAGTTTTTGGAAAACTTCATTGAATTGATCAGCAAATGATTGGTATGAAAATTGTCCATTTTTTTTCAAAAGGAAAAGAAATTTTATTATTTTATTGATTTTAGATTTTTAAATCTAAAAACCAATTTTTTATTATTATCAAAATTTCCTCTGTGTCTTGAATTTATGTTATTTTCTTTGCTTCAACACGCTACTTGCTAATACGAGAAAAATAATCTTCTCACTGCGGCCTCAATGGCCTGGAAATCCTACAACACATGAATGGTCGTTGAAGGCACGCAAGGGAATTCAGTGGCACCATCACTGCTGAAGAGGATCGGTGGGAATGGAATAGACTCATAACCGCTTCTTGAAGACGTGGCCCACCCTTTGGATCGGCTTCCACCTGGACAACTCTTGGCACCAAGTTGCTCAAGTTCTTCCACGCCCTTGTCAAGTCCCTCAACGCCCTGGAACAGAGGCAATAAGTGACTTTCGAGCTATCCATAGCTAGCTATTGCTTTAGCCGCAGGAAATCATCTTAATCCATCAATAACAATAAATTAGTCGTCTCCGCCAACAACTTCCATGTCCTTTCCACAACCCAGCTATCTTTAGCGATGTCTTCCTGAAGCTAAGATCAATTCTCCAGACGCCTCTTTCCGAACTTGAAGGCGATCCCCCGTGCCTCACACAGCTTCCCGATCTCTCCCCTGATCCAGCCGGTGCACCCGTATATAAAGAACTCCAAATGACCATCTGCCACGTTCTCAGTAGAAGCCACCATTTTGATGAAGGCAAATGAGGTGGGCAGATCGAGCTTGTGATTCTCAGGTGGGTTCTGTCTCACTGAGAAGATGGGTATGTCCTAAACTAACACCCATTTAGCGGTGCCTTCCAAATCTCCAAAGTTCACTTTCTCCTCTATTATGTTCACCATCATTCTCACCGAGAACAGCCAGCACTCCAGTATCTGGTGCGCGGTTCACAAAATGTTGTCCTCTCTGTTGCCCTATGCGAGTGTTTGCTTGAGAGAACAAACGTAGCTTGAGAGAGCCAACCACCAGACAGCGTGGAGGACAGCATCAACAAGTGTAAGGAAAACTTCGAGCTTCTTAAAGATTTTTTTTTCCAGGTTTAAAGTTGAATCAAAGAGTGAAGAAGCATTTGCTGGAGAGATAAGGAATATTTTTTTTATTATTATTTTGTAATTTTTTATTGGAGAGATAAGGAATATTGTATTTTGGAGAGATATGGTGTGTTTTTTAATTTTGGGAATTTATTGTTTGTAAATTTGTGGAGTAATAAGATGTACTTATAAATTATAATTTTTTTTTTGAAGTAATAAGGTGTGAGGGGTTATTTGTAAATGTTTGGGGCAGTAAATTTTGTAATTTTTGGAGTAATAAGGAGATTTTATCTGTAATTTTTTATTTGGAAAGATAAGTGCGACATTGTAACTCAAAGTAATTTTTTACTTTGAGGGGGGGGGGTTTAGAGCACATTTTTCATAAAACTTTGCAAGGGATTGTAAATCAGTGAAATTTTGAAATATTATTTCATTGTAAAATTCTTAAGAGAAATTGACTAGAGCCAAGTGCAAAGCTAAGTCATTTTTCTCCTTCAATGACTATACAAGGGTCAAGGCCAAGCCCCGATAGATCGTTTTTCCGTGGTGTGTTTCGTGTGAATTGTTGTTCATCTTTCCACTGCTTGATTCTTTTTGGTGCAAAGCTTCAAACCTATAATGTCCAAATTAATTAATCTGTTCTCTGATTCTTGTAAGCTTGAAGGAGTAAAAGCATACAAGACATGGAAACGTCTCATTGAAAGCACTATAATATATAATGAATTGTGGCAAGACATATGTGATGGAGACATTAAGCCTAATAAACCTACAGATGTAAGTTCACTTGCAAAATGGGAAGTTAAAAATGTCAAGGCACTAGCTTTTATAAAGTCTTCAGTTAATGATGAGATGTATATTCATATTGAAAATGCCTCAGATGCATGGTCTGATTTTCGTACTTTCAAAGATCTATTTGACACACAACCAGAATCAAAAAAGGTTGTTCTACAAATTAAGTTGCTTCAACAAAAACTAACTGAAGAAGGAGATGTCCTTGAGTATATCTCCAGGCTTAAAAATATTAAGTAATAAATAGTAAAAGTCGGATTTCCAATAGTAGATGACAGTTTCATGACCACAATTCTAATTGTTGGATTGCCTTCTTCTTACACACATTTTTTTGAAACTCTACAAGTGATCAAAAATTTAGATAAATTAAAGTTTGATGAGCTAAGTGAGATATTGGCTCAACACGACCAAACTTTTGGGAAGAAGAAACAAGGGGAAGATGTCTTCTTCAAAAAGGCTAGTACAAGTAAATCATCAACTGAAAATTCTAGAGGAAGAGGACATTTCAATCAGCATCTAGCGGCACATAGTGGACAAGGTCATGGAAGAAGCCAAAATAGAGGAAACTTTCAAGGAAGTGGAACTAGTCAAGGCAGAGGAAACTTTCAAAACAGAGGCAACTTTCAAGGCAGAGGAAATAGTCAAGGAAGAGGTCAAAGTCAAGGCAGAGGGAAAACTCAAAGTAGAGGTCAAAGCAGAGGCAGAGGACAGTATCAAGGAAGAGGCAAAGACTTGAATCAAATTGTCTGCAGAAGATGTAACAAAGTGGGCCATTTCGCAGAATATTGTAGAACTTCCATTGATAAAATTCTGAAGTTCCATCAAAACACATCTCAATTTGCCATTGATCAAGATAATAATGGTTTACAATATCTCTCACCTCAAGTCAAAGATCAAAATCAGCAGCATTAGTTTCCACTTTTTTCAAAATGATTATGAAGATCCTTTGATTTTATATACAAGAGCAACTCAACACATGACTTTTCGACAAGACTTCTTTTGGAACTTCCAACCATGCCACCTTAGTTCAATCTTTCTTACTGATGATACAAAACATACTCCTTATGGAAAAGGTGTCGTTAAAGTTTATCTTCCTGAAATTGGAGAAAGATTGATTTCAAATGTATGGTATGTACTACCTTTAAAAAGAATTTGTTATCTTTAGTCTCGATCCGACAAGCTGGACATCAGGTGGTTTTAGAGGATGGCCTAGTTAAAATTAATTCAATCAAACAAAACATGAAAAAAATGATGATAGGATATGAAGATGGAAAACTGCTACGAATGAAAGGAACAATTATTCCAACAAATTCTGACTTTGTAGGGGCAAACAGCACAAACATTTCACCTATCAGATTTGTAGAAATTTCACATGTAGAACAAACCGATATATGCAATGTCCTAAAGCATAATACTTGTTCTACTTCTAAAAATCATTAAGCGGAAGCATAATCAAATTCATGAGCAACATCAACTAGAAACATGCATAACTGAACAAGACAAATAATCACACATAACATAAGATATATTCAGGGGAAAGCACCAGCATAAAACCCCAACCATGTATTATCAATCAAGTGTATATCCTCAAAAACATGCAAAAAGAATCAGCTCAATAGCTATCATGCTCTCTCTGTAATCAGAAGATCTTGATGATCTTCAATCAGAAGATGAAGATCATAGACTACCTAGGCCTCAATATATAGGCCACAAGTCCTCCAATCTCCTATAATATGTATTTCTCTTAGGAATAGATCCTTCACCATGCAAGGAATACTTACTAGAAATATCCAAGCATCTGATAGTACATTGTCCCTCATCTGATCTCAACTGGGTCTCTGTCTAAACTCACATGCAACAATTATCCATGAGTGAATTCTCAGTTATCTAAAGTAATAGTTGTCACATGCATGCAAGCATTAACAAACTATATTTTATTATTTTAACAACTTGTTAAAATAATCTAACTGGACTTGACTAGTTAGAACTAAGTCAATTGATTCTCTCATTATAAAACTCATACTTATTCCCTCAATTAGTGGAGGAAATTAAGGTTAAATTCCTCAATCAGTGGGACAACTCATGTGCATGCTCACAAAGACTTCAAATTCGAATTTCCTTAACTAATTAACTCAACTGAATTAATTAATTAATATTTCCAACTGCTGTTAATACCAGAATTAATTTTACTTCCTATAGATAGACTAGGGACTGTTATAAATAAGAAGGGACCCAGAAATGCTATTTTTATAACTTTCTATTTTTATAAGTTTCACCTCTCACCCAATGTGGCCAATGACCTCACTGGCCAAACTGCTATTTTTAGACATGTTATTTTTAGTAGGTCTATTTTTAGCACATTCTAAATTTAGCATTTTTTGTTGCACGTTTTTCAACAAGATTATGGCATGTGAGATATGGACATCTAAACTTTGACAGTCTCTCTCAACTGCAAAAACAAGGAATGGTTAATGGACTTCCTACCTTCAAGAAAGAAAATGTAAGATGTGAAGCTTGCATTTATGGAAAACAAAGTCAAGAAACTTTCCCGACAAGTTCATGGCGAGCAAATAAGAATTTGCAATTAGTACATAGTGACATCTGTGGACCCTTGCAAGCTTCTCTATGAGGTTGCAAATATTTCTTACTCTTTATTGATGATTTCAGCAGAATGACATGGGTTTACTTCTTGAATCATAAGTGAGAGGCATTTGAAAAGCTTAAAACTTTTCGTCAACTTGTTGAAAATGAAGTCAAAGAAAAGATTGGTACTCTTACAACTGATAATGGAGGATAATTCACTTCGAATGAATTTCAAAGTTATTGCAAAGACAATGGGATCAAATGACATCTTACAAATGTCTACACTCCACAGCAAAATGGAGTAGTAGAAAGAATGAATTGCACTTTGTTAGGAATGGCAAGATCTATGTTAACTTTTAAAAAGATAAGTCCTATTTATTGGGCAGAAGAAATCCATACATTTGTTTACTTAAGGAACATGTCTCCCACTACTTCTTTGGATGGAATCACACCTTATGAAGCATGGTTTGGTTTCACGCCTAAAGTTAAACACCTTAGAGTTTTTGGTTTCGTGTGTTATGCCTTAGTTCCAAAAGAAAAGTGAACTAAGCTTGACTCATGAAGTTTGAAATGCACAATGATTGGATATTCGGATGAGAAGAAAGGGTACAGGCTTCTGTCAAATAGGAAATCTATTGTCAGCAGAGATGTAATTTTTTATGAAACTGAGAGTAAGAGTGTTGAAGAAATAGAACATCTTCTTCAAAAAATTGAAACCAGAGGAGATAAAAGGAAAGGAAACATTCAAAGTCAACCAAATTCAAAAAATTGGTATGAACTTGATTTTCCTTCCTCTGAAGATGATTCATCTAGTCCATCTACTTCACCAACATAGTATGGGTCTTCTGGTAGTTCATCAAAATCTTCTAGTAGCAGTAGTTCTTTTGACAATGGTTTTCCGCCCCCAGAATCTGTAGTTGATCAACGTACCTCTATTTACATTAATCCTCTTTATAATGATGGTGAATTTTCAAAATCTCAAACAAGTGAACATCAATTGCCAAAATGGGTCGTTCAACTTTTGAAAGATGTAAGGCTCGATGAGAAAAATAAAATAGAAACAAGGGGGTCCACCAGGAATGAAGAAAATGTTTCCTTGATCATGAATGATGTTACTGAACCCTCCACGTACAAAGAGGCAGTAAAATATAAAGAATGGCAACAAGCTATGATTGAAGAATATAAAGCAGTTCAAGACAACAACACTTGGAAACTTGTTGATTGTCCTCAAAATGTTAAACCCATCGGATGCAAATGGGTTTACAGAATTAAGTACAACCAAAATGGATAAATCGACAAGTACAAAGCTAGACTTGTGGCTAAGGTTTTTGCGCAGTAGGAAGGCATTGATTATGAGGAGACTTTTTCTTCTATAGAAAAATGGAACACCATCCGCTTAACACTTGCATTAGTAGCACAAGAAGGATGGAAAGTGCATCAGATGGATGTAAAGAGTGATTTCCTCAATGAAGATTTACAGGAAGATGTATATATGACACAACCGCCAGGTTTTGAAATTGAAGGGAAATAACATAAAATATGTAAACTACTTAAGGCTTTATATGGGTTAAAATAAGCTCCACGAGCTTGGTATTCCAAAGTGGATGAATACCTTCGGAAAGTTGGCTTTCAATGAAGTGAATCTAATGATACTTTGTATGTACGTCAACAGGGTCAAAATCTGGTGATTCTTGTTATGTATGTAGATGATTTAATAATTACTAG
>APFE030239905.1:1783-24439 GCA_000404065.3 Pinus taeda | reverse complement strand
GCATGTAGTGTCGGATATTAAACCTTTCTTACTACTTGGCGTTGATTGTCCTGTGGCTGGTGCGTTTGAAACATTGGCGGCCTTCTTGGACTTTTTCCCCATCATGTTTTGAGTTCTCTAGTAGAAATGTATCCTGCAACAGAGAATAAGATCTGGCGTAACACAGAGAGAATAGAGAGACTCAGAGATGATATTCGAATGTAAAAGATTAACGTTGATATATCTGGCTTTTGTTGAACGGCGCGGAGACAATCTTTAGGCAAATCTTAGGGCAGGGATTCATTATGTAACCGTATAGGGTCTGCCACCTTTATAAATGCCCATTACTCCGAATTTGATTCGTAAATCTCTTAAAGCGAGTAGAGGACGTATGGGCGGCCGGGTGTGAGTGATTATGCCTTAATTACCAATAAATTGGCCTTCAAATCACTTAACTGGCTTTTCATTGAAAATTGTGCTTTACCGCATCGCGAGGAAAGAAGGGCACGAATGGCTTCAACAATGGGTTTGGATATTGCTTATCGCCGATTGCGATATCGCATCGGCGAAAACCATATGAGTGTTAAGAATGGTACAAGAGGATTGCCGATTGCCGATTGCGATATCGCCGATGGCTTTATCGCATCGGGGAAAGGGTATATGTCATTTGATTCATTGGTTATTCACCTTTGCGATGTACGATCTTTCTATAACTTTATCGCCAAAACTTTATTTGTGCCTTATGTTGTTTCTTTAAATGAAATAAAGCTTTGATATCAATTTTATTTTCTAAGAGGGACCCATTTCATATTCTATATCTTTTTTGAAAAAGATATTCCTGAAATGGGGGGTTGTTTTGCAAGGCACAACAGGTGGACAACACTACTTATAGATAGTTGATTGGCAACCTGATTTATTTGACAACGACTCGACTAGATCTATCTTATACAGTTAGTATTATTTCACGCTTTATGCAGGAACCATGAGACAACCACTGGAATGCAACCAAAAGGGTTCTACAATATATCCAAGGAACAAAAGATTTTGGTCTTCTTTACAAAAAGACTAAAAACTTTGTACCTGGTGGATTTTCAGATGCCGAATTTATTGGCAGTATTGATGATCGAGCATCAAACTCCAGTTATTTAATGAACATGGGGTCAGTTGTAGTATCTTGGAGTTGCAAGAAAAAAGCTACAATGACCACTTCTTCAACCAAATCAGAATACATATCAGCATGGGAAGCAGCATGTGAAATTGTTTGGTTCTGTAGAGTTTTGCAGGATTTGGGAATTCCTCAAGCAGAAGCTACATAATTACTCATCGACAACTAGTCAGCAATAAAGCTTGTCAAGAATCTAGTTTTTCATTCCAAAACAAAACATGTGGACACCAAGTATCATCACATCAGATCGCTCATTGCCAAGAACGTCATCAAGCTAGTTTATTGTCCTTCAAAAGATCAGGTCTCCAATATTTTCACAAAACCACTTTGCAAGATCAAATTCACTAAGTTCAGAGATGAACTTGGTATCTATTGTAAGGTATCTTTGGATCATAGGGGAGAATGTTAGATGATCAAAAATACAAAATTCATAGTTCACAAAGTTAGGATAGAATATTTATTTATTTAGTATATTTAATTAAGTATTGGAGACACTTAGAAATAGAATATTGGTGTAAAAGATATGACATCTAGAATAATGTAGTATCTTAGGCTCCAATTTAGGAGTAGAGTTAGTAGATTGGTTAGAATTGCATTTATTGTAAATCGACACTTATTAATTTAATAAGTAGTCCATAACTAGAATAGGTTAGGAAATTAAGCTTATATATAGTTCATTCTCCTTATTGCAAGAGTGTTGGAGTGTGTGTGTAAACTCTTGCAAAAATATATGTAATTTCTTTTCTGATTAATAAAATTGTGTGTTTGAGGACACTTTTTCCATTATCCCCTTCCCTTTTTAACCAATTTCTCCTCTCCCTACAAAAAATTAGTCTTGAGGGATGGATCATTGACTTTCTGATTGAACCATTGCTTGTCTTCAATTTGAAGTGTTGTCACTCAGGTGACTACTTCCTCTGTAACTTCCAGCTTCAAACCTATAACATATGTTAGATTTCTTTCTAGATTCTGAGCAAATTCCAGCGCAATGCTTTCCTCTGACCCTTTTAGTTTCTCGGAAAATTTGAAACACCCAGCTTCTCTAAAAAATTGACAAGCCTCAGGGAAATTCTCTAAAGCCTCTGTGGAGTTCAGGTCATGCCTAATCACTACTCCACCCATCCTACAGTATTACAACTAATCATGCCTGCACTTCTTGTCTTCTCACTGTCATAATCCTTGAGAAATTCATGCAATGCGGGTGCGGAGCCTCAATGGGGTATATTGATATCAGGGAAGTAGACAAGGGTGTCATGAACAGGGGTTTCAAATCAGGAGATCATGCAATGTGAGTTATTGATTCGTTATTTAACCCAAAGGTATGGAGATCTAGCTCAGGTACGATTTACACTTAATGAAGTGATTTCTCATAAAAAAGGTAATAATAATTGCAAGGTTTGTCACTTCAAATCAGATTAAATTGCGGATCACCAAATGATTCACATTAAATTGGATATCATCAAATGATTCACACCCTCGGCACATAAATGCAAAGTTCGTCCCCGGATACTAAGATATAATGACATATTAATCACCATAATTGCTAAGTAAAGAAAACGAAATATTATTTTTTAATGACTTACTCGTGGGTGATGTAATCGAACTAACGACGACCACTAATGACGAGGATGTTTAGGCAACAAGTTGTAACTAATTCCTATTGCAATTGTCTCTGACTCGATTGGTTGTAACATATGTGACAACAAATATATCTTCCCTTAATAACTAAATATCCATAGAATAACTTTTTATTACAATAAAATATGCCTTGGAGAGTATTATGCTCTCAAAGGGATTGTTAAAAATAATACAATAAAATGAATAGAACCAGTGTTGTAACAAAAAAATATATGTGTGTAACAGCGTGGTGCTACAAGACTTATTTAAAAAGAAAAATATGTACCAGCTGCCACAAAGTGGTTTTCATCTGCTACAATCATCTACATGTGCCTCACAGGAGGTTTTCACGGGCATATTTTCTTGTTATTATGATTATTATATTATTTATTTATTTATTGCGCGGTGTATCAGCTGTGAACAGAAGTTGGTTTTTAGTTGCTACACTTATTGAATTTTAAAAATTTGATAGCACAAGAGAATTTTCCCCTACTTCCAAACCTTGGAGATCAGATCCTGTGAAAATGTTAACAAATGAATCCTTCGAGGTAGGTTTATGATACAACAAAGACAATGACCATTGGAAAACAATGGCACCTTGGCATTGTGTATGGTTTATGATACAACAAAGATGATGCCCATTGGCAAACAATGGCACCTTTGCATTGTGTATGATAACTAATTTTACAGTCCCGTTGTCAAAGACTGTATCTACCTTGTACAGACCTAGCCACCTAGTGCAGAGCTTTCCTTTGAAATATTTGAATCGTGAATCGTATAATAAAGCCCAACCTCCTTTATGAAACACCTTCTTTTTTATGAATTTTTCATGCGGCTTAGCCCTCTGTTGTTGGATGATATATGTTTGCTGAATGGTAGCCAACCTCTTCTCATCAATTTCATTTAGCTAATTTAACCAATGTTTCTGAGTTGTAGCTAAATATAGGTTCACTTGCAATGTTGTTCTGATTGTTTTTACTTCGAACTCAATGGGAAATAATGGATTTTTACCATATACCAATTCATATGGTGAAAATCCAATAGTATTTCTCCATGTAGTCCTATATGCCCATAGAGCTTCTAGAAATCAGACCATTTTCTTTGGTGGTTGGCTTCAATTTTGATGAGAATTCCTTCAATAACTTTATTTTTTCTTTCCACGTGACCAATTTCCTATGGATGATATGGCGCAGTAATCCTGTGATAGATCTTATATTTCTCAACTAACTTCAGGATCAAGTGGGATGCGAATTGTGCTCCACTATCTATCACTATTTCCTGAGGTACCCCAAAGCGAGCAAAAATGTCTTCAAACAAAAAGTTTGAAACAACCTACTTGGTTGCCCTGGTTAATGTCTTTGCTTCAACTCAGTTTGTGACATAGTCTGTGCAGACTAGAATGTAGGAATTTTGCTAACAACTGCCCCATCCTTTTACAAATCTCTTTGCATCCTGAAATATAGTAGGTCAATAATATCCACTTGAAAGCCTTTTATACCTTATCATTTTGTCAGAAAAGTGTCCTCCACATGGTTCCTCATGGCAGGCATTAAGGATATCAGATATCTAATCTTCTCTCACACATTGCCTAATCTATTAATCTGGCCCTATGTAGTAAAGGTATCCCTCTACCCAGGAATACTTTCCACTCTGCTGAACAATCCTCTTCCTTTCCCTTGAGAACAGATATTGTGGAAATCTCCCTGCAGCAACATTATTAGCTATGTCCGCATACCATGGTGAGTAGGCTTAAATAGAAAAAAGATACTCCTCTAGAAAATAATCCTCAACGGGTATGCAATCATCATCAATAATCAACCTAGAATGAAAATCAACCACTAAATTATCCTTCCTAGGTTTATCTAAAATTGTTACATCAAACTTCTGTAACATCAACAACCAATGTGTAACAAGCCGAGAGTGAGGGGTGGCTAGGAATAATCTAATTCGGGTTCAAATTCATCCCATAAGGGGTTTTACAAATCCTCACTTGGTTTTGCTAGGGGGTAAAGGTTGAGGTTCTTCATGGTCTGTCCATGTGAAATTGTCATATACCTAGGCTTGCATCCTATAAATTCATTTGCAGTAGCCAACCAAGGCCTTCCTAGAATCGAGGGATGCCCCCCCAGGTTTGATTTGGTTTGTAAAATAAGAAATTTTTTTGGATATATCCAGGAATCCACCATGATCACTATGCCTTCTAACATTTCTTCAAGTTTAACATGTGACATGTTTACCAATTCTAGCACTGTAGGTGTTTTTCTTAGTCTGTGTAATCTTAAAGTAGTGAAGACCTCCTTGGTCATTACATTGATTTCTATCCCTAAATCAATTAGTGTATTAAGAATGGGCTTGTTATCAATGTAAATAGTGATTGTAGGATTCTCTCGATCATTATATTTAGTCAAAAGAGGTTTACCAATCATCAGTTCTAACAATTTCCCATCACATGGATGGTATCGGGGTCTTTGGGCTTCCTTCTAGGTTTCTTAACATATAGGTCTCTATCTGTATTCATATATATAGGGACATCTTTAATGGCTTGCATTAAAGGAATCCATATGTGCAAGTTTTTTAACTCCTTGAGAAAACCATATTCAAGTTATGGAATCATCATGGTTTCAGCTAGTCTTTGTGGATACGGGGGATCCTTAGTTACCACAACAGCTGGATTGGTTGTTATAGGTGTATCATCTTTATTTGAATTGGTTGTTACAGGTGTAACAACCTCTTCAAGGTCCATAGTATCTTCTCTAGGTGATTTGAATTCCTCTTCAGTAATAACAAGGGAGGTTTTTGGATTTACTACTTTCCCTGACCGAAGATGAATTTCATTATATTGAATAGGAGTAATGTAGTAAGTCTGGAAAGAAGTGGGGGGATCTATGTTTTGATTTGCCTTATTATTTGGGTTAGGGTTATAATGTACAGGTAATTGGGGTCATATGGGAGGAGTAGGAGTAGGTGTTGAGAGAGGTGGAAGTTGCAATTTTTATTGCATCGGTAGTGCAGGAGGGGTTGGACCTAAGGAATTTCCTCTCCAATTTTGAGGCCAAGAATATCGCTGAGATGGAGGGTATTGCAAAGATGGAGAGGGAGACCATTGGTTTCATAGTGAAGGAAATTTTTGAGCATTACATACAATATTCCACGGACTAAAATAAAAATCTTGAGACATACCTGATGGTCATGGCTACCAAGGCTTCCTAGACCCAATAAAGTAGGAGGATTGAACTTCCTCACTTGATTCCTTGAGCACTAATTTCAGTCTGAGAAGCTCTGGACAGTAGCCTATAGAATTCTCCAGATCATAAATACTACACAAGATGATGTTGTTGACTCTACATTCCTTCAATGAATGTTTCTCTTTACATTTCAAGCAGAACATAGCCAAAGCTTTATCGTCTTCATCTTGTGCCTTTTTCACTTTTGTTGTTGTTAGTTCAACATATAAGGTACTGACGAGATCAATCTTAAGATTTTCCAATAGGTTTCTGATCTTAGCTTTGGTCACACCTCCATTTGCATATTTTTGTATTCTAATGGAGGCATCCTATGCCATACTTCTCCCTCGTGACGATCCTCTCGATCATTTTAAGTGGAGTTTTATTATCTCTTCAAATGATTCCTGAGATATATCTCATTTTCCCAATAGGTTCAACATATCGAGGTAATCATCTCTCGTTCCCCGTATGAATATAATTTTCAATAATTTTGGATCTAGATCACTATGTTTAGATCTCGGTAGATTATAGTGGAATCGTTCCACATAATCTTCCAATTTTTCTTCTTCCTTCTGTATCATTCTAAATATTTCTTCCCACAAGTCCCTGGTCTAACAATAGCCCTGATATTTTGACAGAAATGTGGTTTTCATATCTCCCCATGTCTGAATAGTAGCAGAACCCAGTCCAATGAACCATATTAATGATGCTCCTTTTAGATTAGCAAGGAACAACTTCAGCTTCTGAGCATCCAAATATAATGATAGCTCCTTCACAAAACATCAAATTCAAACAAAAAAATTATCCTTGAAAATATGGAAGGGCTGATAGAGGGATGTTTTTCATGGGATCTTCGCCCCTTATATCACTTATTGGAAATTCAAAAGTGGTAATAGTGTCATTTCTCATGTCATTGTTATTATTATCTCCCATTGTGGATTCTCTTGATTCTTGTTCTGGTGAGTCTCTTCCCAAAGATTATTTGGGTGAATGCTATATGGATGAAGATTCCTATGATGATTGTTCATGTTTCTCTGGGGCTGGCTATTTTACTGCATTGCCTGAATTTGGGCATTGACAAGTAAAAGAATGTTCTTCCGATTCTGGCTCTTGGTGCTTCCCACTGGTTTCCCCTTGGCCTTCTAATCCAAAATCCTAGCCAGTAGTCTCTCCCTATTGTTCTTGAATTCAATCTACAATTTTGGGAGTATGTAGGCTAGTTTGAGGAAGGTGTGGTCCTAAGACAGAGGAACCAGATTCTCCTGATCTTGATATGAGAGTAATAGCTTTCTGCAGGCCTATTTTTCTTGTGTCCTTCAATTAAGTTGACTGCTCTCTCTCTACTTTTGAGATTAATTCCTAAATAATTTTTTTCTTCCCTAAATCTATATTTTTTCTTGTTCATTTTATGACCCGTTTTACCTGTAGATTTATGAGAGTTTCTATTTTTCGTGTCTTCTTATTCATACACCCTACACATGGACCCTATGTGTAATTATTTCACACTCTAAGTGTCTCAATTACAACAATGGTGAGCTCGCTGAGTTATGTTAAAGCGATGTGCAGGTTCTTACCTCTTGTCTTATCGCCCAATGTCTGTAAAACTGAGGACACTTCTAAAAGGAATTAAAAAAAAAAAAATTACACACCTTAAGTGTTCTAATGATCACAGTGGTGATCCCACTCAGGTAAGTTAGAGCGATGCGTAGGTTCTTATCTCTCGTCTTACCACCCAGCACATGTGCACTTAGAAACGCTATCCTAACAAGAAACACACTGGTTAACTGTATCATCAACTACCTTCCTTGGCAATGACGCCAAAATGTTTGGTCTATTTTATCATGCTAAAAAAACATTTGAATCACAAACATTAATTTTCGACTAGGGTAGGTCTTTTATTTCAAAGGAGTCAACACTGTCTATGTGGATACATGTTCAACTAGGTAACAAAAATATTTTGTTGAACACATATGTAGAATTCTAAAAACACTCTTGCAAAAATGAAATTCACACTTGCAGAAATTGAAAAACACAATGCGTAATTGAAATTATTTTAGCAAGGAAGAATTTCACACTTTAGAAGTTCCAAAAAATAAATAGGCGCACCATATATTTATTGATTGAATCACGACGATAATATAAAACGACATACCATAAATCCAAACACATAAATGCGTTTTTTCCACAATATATGCAACGACAGTATAAAATTCACATAAACATCTAAGAAAATATATACACTACTAATATTGTGATCCCTACTAAAGGGGAGGGTCCTTCCTCCTTAGCAGGGTGTAGGAATGGAATTGGACTACTTATTAACACAATAATATTAAAACCAACACCAAGTACTTATTGTATTAAAATGGTTGAAGGTTACAAGATCAAAATATCAGTGTTGTTTCAAAAATTGTTGTTCCCTTCTTAGAGGGTTAGGTCTCCTTATAAATTCTTATAGAGCCCCAAAATTAAGGAATGAATCAATCATGAGAATCTCACGATTCTCATGTTTACCATTTTAACAGAAATGAAATAAAATAGAAATTGTTACAACCAGTTTCCAATTAAGGATCCATTATAGTTACACCACCTTTAATATCTATAACTTCTCAAATCTTCTCAATGTTGCGCATAAATTTATAGCTCACAATCTTCACAAATATCTTGAAAATAATTGCCTTGGTATTTGACAGTTTGTAGTAGCATCACGGTGTAGAAGCCATATTTGAGGTGTAACAACATGTAACAACATCAATTGTCTGACCAAAATCCTTGATTATTATAGCATCACCTAAAAGAAAAACGTCCAGAAAACATCTTCTACAATTTCCCTAGTTAGTCATTTCAAAAAGACATTGTTTCTTTCGATGCTCAACAAAAATGGCATAATAATATGTCATAGAAAAATATTTATTTTCGACCAGGGAGAGTGTCATTGTGTCAAGGACTGATGGATTCAGTGGAGCGAAAAAGCCAAAAGTAGGGAAAAAGGTGCCTGAAATACCCCTAAATACTGCACCCAACACAAATATTTCAAATCATGCCCGGTGGCAACTCTATGTGAGTGAAGTGGCTCAATCATGAATTTATTGAGGTTCTATGCACATCATATATATACAGATGGTTGTTCAAAATAGAATCAATAATACTTCAATCAGTTGTCGAGTGCCATGCTGAGTTCAAAACATCTTTGAACTTCAAATCAGAGTATCAAGGATTTACAAAAACATTTTCCAATAACTTTTCAATATGAAATTTCTTCCCCAAACTCCAGAAATCAATTCATCATGCCATGATACATCATTTTGGTCTTTAGAAACCATCTCCCTTTGATTTAGATCATCAAAGGCTCATTTCCTGTCACAAGTAGATCATTAGGATATAAAATCATAACCATAATCAATATCAAAGCCATATCTTGTAACTCATCATCATGACTTCATCATAAAACTATCAAATATAGACATATCTAGATTGAAATGCTCTAAGCATAATCCCTTGCTAATCCATCATAATCATCCTTACGTAAATCATTTTTATATCATCGTATCTGCAAAATCAGCTCATCAGAGTTTAGAATGCAAATCACGACCATTATCAAAGTCATCATTATCATAGTATCAATACTTTCAACCAGGAGACGGGTAGAGCTCATATCAAGACTGAATTCGATTATTATCATGTCAAAAAGTTGTAATCAACGATGCAATATAAGTCTGAGGCTTCATCAAGTCATTCTCATAATCAAAACGTAATCCATTCTCATAATCACAACTATCATTATTTCAACCATTGTGCTAAGAACAAGGAGGCCAATTTCTGAATACCCACATGAGCCATAGTGTCCACATATCATTGACATCAGGGTAAATCAACAATCATCAGATTGAATTCTTAGACATCAAGTCAAGTCAAAATTTTCTATCGTAGTGAGATCTATATTCAAAGCATATCTCAATAATCTAATTTAATCTCAAGCATCATGACATAACATTGTTCATCTGTATCAATCTGTCAAATCATTCCAATATCTCATAGAACAAACATAGTGACATATCTATATGTATGTTCCGGACACCTACAAACACAAGTTCAATTTGCATGTTCAGGTTATGGAAAATATTCAAGCTTTTTTTGCTAGCAGATCTTGTTGTTATTTGCAATACATCTATCGTACTGACATCTTCTAGGTGACCATCTAATTTCATGCACAATACTTCATTATATGATTAGAAATTCAACTCAACAATTTTATAAATCAGTTAACAGTCGCAGAACATGTCAGGGACATCATGATTCAAAGTTCAGATAGTTTCAGAAAGATTCAGATGATGGTAAACTATAGTCAAACCTCTGGCCACTCCCTTCAAGTTAGCATGAGAACGACTTTAGCTGCCTGGATGATGTCTAGGCCTTAACATGCATGCGTCCAGGGATGAGATCTCCTAGACCTGTGATTGCATCCAGAGAAGAAACCCTAATTTATATATGGGATTCAGATCTAAGACTTTGTTGCAGATCAATATTGTCAGATGCACATAAATCATACTTCAGCAGCATAGAATACAAATAGTAATAAGGGTAAGAATCTTGAGAAGAGATTCTCCCTCTGACTACGGATTTGCATCACTCATCTTTGTTCGTGTAAGAAACCTTTCTCTACTTGATTCATGCAATAGTAGATATGTTAGATCATAAACATATGCCTATCAACATCATGATATCAATATTTCATCAAAGGTTTAGAATCAAAGCAACATATAGATCTCAAAGATTATAAACACAATAGCACTTTCTATCAAGTCACTCTATTAAGTTAGAACATTTGGTTTAACCATATGTCATCAAGACAAGACCACAGGTAATAAGAGATCTGGAATAGAAATCTTACACTTATACCTCTCACATCAAGTTTACCATGCACTTCATGACCAACAAGATCATATTAGTTCATTCAATAAAGCTTTATCAAAACAACAAGAGTGTCAATCACTCTTTCCACATGCTTTCATCATGTTTATCGCAAGCATTACTAATAGACTCATGTATATGAGTCAATGAACTATCCTTCTATACGAAATCCATCATGACAAGCATCAAGAGTATCATTTTCTAGAGCCAAGATTCTATCCTTCTTTACAGGATCAAGATATCCAACAGATAGATCATAGTTGTTAGCCAAACATCAACTGTACCAATGTATCAACATTAGGTAGCCTCATAGAATTCAGATCAAAATGTTCAACACCAAGTGAATTATTTCATCACATGAAACATAGATCTAAGTCACTTTCATGTGTGTGTATGAGACATTAAAGAAATAGACATTCTCATCATCCCTTAGGACTTACCGATCCAATAGGTGAGACATACCATGCATACCTTGTGGTATTAATTGTGCATCTTTTCATTAGACATAGGCCACTTGAAGCACTTTGTCATCTTTTCATCAAGTACCTCTTTATCTCTTTCTAGATCTGCATCTCAAAATGATCCTCAAGAAGGATCTACTCAACACATCTCATTAAGGAGGTTAGAAACATCCATATACTCAAATACATATACAAGAATTACAAGAAATAAACATAATCATCAAATCTATAAGTTTAACAAGTAGGAAGCATCATAAGTCAAGAAATATTTATCTTCAATGAGAGGTGATCCTCTCCCTCTTGAACCAATCTTCAAGAGCCATCAATGTCCATGGTCCATATACCAATGTTACTTTCAAGTATCCAACGAGGTCTGCTAGGGATTATCCCATCTAGGGGTTCATCGAATCTCCCACAAGTGCTTGACATAGACCATGCTAGAGTTTCATACATCAAATCTCAAGTCTTTGCCATAAAACATGGTTTTCTCTCCACCCTAACCTCATATAATCCATCAAACCCTAATCATCAAGATGCCTAGCGTTTTCTTCAAACCCTAGAATTATTTTAGGTCTCCACCGTCATATTCATACTTCCATCCAAGGTGTCCTTATCGGGGTGATCTCCATTACTTTTCTTCAACCCAGCTATGATACCATGTTAATTTTGCATAGGGAAACAATGTTCTTTGCTTTGATAATTAAATTTCATCATTAATACATTAAGTTCGCCCCATATCATCATTACATTATTCAAATCTACTCCATTATACATTAGCATATGCAATTGCATAGAAAGAAACAACATCACTATCATCATCAATGCAGCAGAACAAAAAATGAAAAGTAGAAGAAGGAATGCACACATATGGAGACACCAGGATTGGTCTGAGACCAGGGAAAAACCCAATATGGGGAAAACCCTTACAAATCTTCTTCTTCTTAGTTTGTCATCAAATGATGCAACAAAAGAGAGTACAATGATCCATAACTTTATCTA
Organism: Pinus taeda; assembly: GCA_000404065.3. Taxonomy (NCBI): domain Eukaryota; kingdom Viridiplantae; phylum Streptophyta; class Pinopsida; order Pinales; family Pinaceae; genus Pinus; species Pinus taeda. Next base: position 12,083 of record APFE030239905.1, on the reverse strand, counting down.
TGCAGCAAAAAAATAACGATATCTATGAAACAGATATAATCATGCTAGGAATCAAAACCCTCATACTGATGATTGTAATGTGATGTCACAAACTGATGTCAATTGTTGTATATTGTTGTCACTATTTCGAACACTCCTGAGCAGTGTTTTCATTGCCAATGAGCCCAATAAAATCTGTATAATAGCAGAGAGAAAACCAAATCTTCCAGATTCCTGAAGTCTACTGAAGCCAAGATGTCAAACCCTAGATCTGAACTTTGGTTGCTTTCATCAGAATTGTCACTGTGCGACCGAAACTCCCCGATCGCTCTTTCGGATACTGTGTGAGGGTGAGTGTGACTTCTCGGTCACTCTCTGGAAAATTTTATGCGTGTGACTAGGGTCAAACACACCTAAAACCCTTGGTCGCTCCCCTGAAGTTACTATGCATGTGTCCGGGACAACCTGGTCGCTCTCAGGACCATTATGGGCGAGCGACCAAGGACCGATACCTCTAGATCTTCCTCTAAAGTGATATTCACTCCCATAAGCCTTTGTGTTAGCATCCAAAGGTCTATGGTCACTCTCATAGGCTTATGTGCCAACGTCCAGGGACCATAATGCCCTATTCTATGCCAGTGTCAGATACCCATAAAACCTTAACCCAGATCGAGGGACCATAATGCCCTATTGTATGCCAGTGTCAGATACCCATAAAACCTTAACCCAGATCGAACCTTTCGCCTATGATTTTGGACCATTGTGCAAACTCCTTTGATCGAACGTGTGTGAACCAAGACAAAGAGAAGAGAAGATGCGTCCAAATGATCTTGAGGTCTCTTCTATCTATATAATTTCTTGAGGGTTCACTTGGGGTTAATATTGACCCAAGCATTTACTCATGTGGTTAGGGCTGACCCATTCCATAATACATGTATGAATAAAATAATTCATAACTCAACTTTCGCTTGACTAAATTGGGTGATCTTTAGGTCGATTTTGGTCTTCTCAAAAAGAGGAATCTAATGCACTCATTATCTCATTCATTTGAGTTTCCCAAGGTGGAATTTTTCCGCTGTTGCAAAAACTAACACAAGTCATGCACAGGAAGTGTTGTGGAGGTAAATCCCCTATGCGGACAGAGGCGATCCCTACTAGCCCAAATGGGGTCTAGCAACAATCAAAAAACGCTAACACACAGGTTCCTAATTGAAAATCAAAGACCAATGATGAGGGCCTACATGGATTCCAACGCTAGTACTTGTAGAAGATTCGACGCTCCCGTTCCTTTGCTACGGCCAGTCACGATCCCCATGATCCTCGTGAATGGACACCTGCACATGAAAAGAATGACACAAACACAAGCATAAAATCCAATAGATGCAACTATATATCAGTCAGAAAGGATATAACTCAATCATGATTACAAAGATAATAAGAGTGGAACCATAATGATAGTCGTCTATTATTGATAAGCAAAGAAGAATACAACCATAGTTATGACATCAAATCCTCCTTTCGCTGGGTGATCAGCAGCACATGCCTTGCAAAGCTTGTTGGGAATGGGGAACAAGTCTCTCTCTCCTTGGTTACTTGTACAAGAATCTCATCACTTTATATTTAGCCTTATGGGAATGAAGAAGGCTTCTTGCAGCATGAACTTAGCAATTCTCAGACTTTAAGACTTCAAAACTAGAACTAGAACTAGCTTGTCAAAGGCAAAAGGACAAGCTTTTATAGATAGAGGGGAAGGAGTTAGGATCATCCACAATATTTATGGGATTGGCTTTATCACTAAGAAGCTTCCATGAGAAGGTGGCAAACAACTTCCCTTCTATGGAGATTCGAAGCCAAACTAAACCAACTCAAGATGGATTCAGTTTATGAGTGGGTTAGGAAGAACCTTCGGATGTTTGTTTGTTAAAAACATTACCCAACTTGGCTGGCACAAGTGCGACTCTGAGACAGAGCGCCAGTTGGCGTGCCCTCTTTGGAGGATTTCCTCCATTGGCGTGAGTGATACACAGTGAAAACGCGCCAATGGAAAAAGGGCTATTTTTATGGGTATTTTGCAGAAGGTGTCTTCAGGGCATATGAAGTTCATGTCTAGGGGAATATAATGCAAGTGTTTCCAGGTCATGTCACTTCTCACAGGTCCCGGAATGAGTCCTCCAAGGTGCGGGAGAACGGGTAACAGGGACGGTGACAAATTGTTGTGTAACAGATGCCCCCTAAAGCATGAGGCCCGAGAGAGAGAGGGGTGAAATGATTTACAAGAACATGTCCAACTGAAAACACTGCCGCCGGAAAACCTGCATGAAGAAGTACAACTGATATCTCAAGTACATGATGTATGTGGTATGGGCGTAGCCATCCATAGCAGAGTACATAAAAATATAGATCCAAAGTATGGGCGCAGCTATCCAATAAGGATCAATAAACCGACTCAGGCATGGTCGCAACCATCCAGTGAATGAGTCATGTAATGATCATAATAATCCATGAAATTGCAACCTGGATCCCAACAGACAAAATCTAGGGTCTTGCGCTCTATCTCGACCTGAACAAAGTACAATTTCAAGCATGCGAATATGGGAGTCAAAGTCGAACATGCAAGAACATCGTCTAATTACCAGTCAATGATGAAAACTGTTAACATACGCAATAGGGACCACCAATAATGACAATGGTCCTCAAGGTACTATAGGTACAATCTACGGCATGCGAATCAGTGAGCCGGCGTCGAACACCCGTAGAATTATTCAATCGGAGGCCAATGATGAAAACCTCGCATCAAACACGAAGAACCTGCCATTGAGGCATGCAGGCTCCAAGGCACCTGAAGGGAGTCTCTAAGTCAACTTCCTGGATAATGAGCTGAAGTCGACAGGAAGTGACCTTGATCGAAGGTGGGCCATAATGTTTCCCACATCATCGACACAAGACAGAGAAGGATAATGTTTTCTAAATCAGGATTATGTGAGGTATTAGAGGGAGGTTGATTATTCTACAGAGGTCAACTTCTCTTGAACATATCAACGGCACGACAGTGGACTTGGCAGTGTTTGACATCAAATGATCAGAGGTCATGGTGACACGGAAACGAGTAGATGAGAGGTCAAACAAAATTACCCAAACCAACGAAGGCAAGTGAAAAACGAGATGAGATGTCCCCACCCAGACACGAATGCAAACAAGTTCCATGTTCAAGAGCGACATACTACCGACAAGACAATAATTGTGGTTCCATTTTCCCCACCATTTCTGGCGATTACCCCGGTTATTTTTTGATGACAAGCTTGACAGGGATAGCATATGCTTGAAAGGCGTCATTTCAACGGAATCCGATGTCATTAAGTTTTAACGAGTCTGACAAGGGAAAACTCGGCGTCTTTTCTTGTTTAGAGAGTTTGAAAAGACAGCAGAAAAGGAAACTCCAGGGGTGTCCTTTTTCGTAAAGTTGTGTCTCTCGAGCCCGAAAAAGTATAAAACAATGCTCGAAATAACTGCCCGATCATTACGATCGAGGAGTACTTTTCATGAGTAGTGATTTCGACCTGAAAAAGTAAAAAAGCGATCGAAACCATGTCGCTTCGTAACCGTTAACGAACCTGAAACAACAAGGGTCCGACGATCTTTTCGTCTTCACACGGTCGAAAAAGGGTTTAAAGACGACCGCCTCTCATTTACGTTTAACGAGTCAAGAGGAATAACTCGGCGTTCTTTTCACGTTTAGAGAGTCAGAAAAGAGCAGAAAGATGACTCCAGAGTGACTTTTTCATGTGTTTACCGAGTCCGAAAAAGTATAAAATAGAACTCGTTTTGTCGCCTAAGTCGCACAAACACCTGTCGCTACACAAAAACCAGTGTAAAATCCATTTTCGACACAAATATACATTAAAATATTCATAAAAAAGACTTTTAAAACATATTTAGGGTTAAAAAATCTATAAATAGGTGAAAATGGTAAAAACAAGAATTACTTTTCACTTTTACCTCATTGGAGAGTCGCAATAGTGTTTTGGGATGCGATCTTTAGGCGACGATTGCGACGAATCTGTGTGACCATTTGGAGCGCCGCCAGTTCCAGGTAAGAGGCCTCCTCTCCTCCTCCATTTTTGTCCATTTTTTAATTGCTTTATCCTATTTTATTGCCCTCTATGGAGGGAATTGCAAAAAATATGGTTGCACCCACTTGCGCGGGTTTCGGGCACGGACCCGCGCCAATGGGCTCTTTTTCCCCAAAGGCTCGCGCCAATGGCCGAGCGCACCCTTGTTTGAAAATTTAACAACTTTAAAGCAATTTCAATACTTTCTAAAGTTTCCCAAGGATCTAATTTGATATTTTGGACCTTGTGATTGTAGGAAAACATGCAAAATGGTACTCCAATGGAAGGAAAGAGAGCATGACCAGGTAGACGTATTGGCCATAGCAGATGAAGACTGTATGGAAGCCCTTAGAAATTGCGGGATCAAGAAATACTTCCTCCTATCCTATCTACGAGCTCAGCCAGAGCTCTTGCGATACTTAATCAACCTTTGGGATGAACGTGATCAAGTGTTTCGCATACGGGACCAAGTACTGGAACTAGACGTATTTTACATCTACTTCATCACTGGACTGTCGCGTAGAGGGCAGGTGCCCCTATTGACAAGTAGCAGGCCATCTGATGAGAAGATGGGGGAGGTGATGGCTTGAGTTTTCCCAAGGGCAAAATTTGGATCCGGTAGCTCAAAAGTGGATATCTCCATTGTTTCGGACCTAATACTCAGAGCTCTATTGTTCACCATCACACGAGCTACGAGGGCACAGGCTCCCCATGAAGCCACAAAGAACCAACTGATACTGGCTACAGAGTGTCTCAATCCGACCATCTTTAATTGGGTGGCAGCAATGACGACCAACATGAAGAGGCAGCTTACAAAAGGTAAGCATGGCCAACTACAACAGTTTGGGTATGTTTCCATTCTGGTGATGTTCTTTTTGGAACGTGTGCCAATCTTTCAGGGCCAAGGGGCCTTTGTACCTGATCTAGCACCTCGAGAGCCGAGGATGGCTCATTGGGCGGCACTGATGCCGAGAGGGGGGGGAGACCAGCAAATGTCATGGAGGCCTGAGTTTTTTGGGTGGCTTCGTCGCCAACTGATCGTGGTTGAGGACTGGCCGTATGCAGGGACTGACTTCACAGGCGACCCTGATCTCCCGCTGCCAGAGGGAGAGGATTGGGATGAGGAGATAGGTATGACCTCTTTTGATTTTTTGTTTTATGATTTTTTTTGTTAATACATACTTGTTCTAATAACATTTATATGCATATGCAGATGTTGGCCCAGAGCGCCCAACTGGCATGTCTCCTATTGCGAGGAGAAACCAGGCTGTAGCGGATCCTCAGGAGGAGGGTGGTGATAGAGGAGAACTCATCCAGAACCTTGAGGGTATCACTCGAGGGATCCCAGATTATGCTCGACTAGCGGATGTCCCGTTAGCATACCAGAGGCACATGGTGGGGGTGCCCAATCGCATCCACCGACTCCTGAGACATTTAGTGCAAGCAGTGACGTGCTACCATGAGAACCATAGGGATTAGATATCTAGGCTTTACTACCATGCATATTTTTTTAGAGACATGTTGTCTCCGGATGTACTAAGACAAACATGTATTATTTTTTTATGAAGCACGTGGTGCAAACGCTTGGACATATATATATATATATATATATATATTATATAGATAAGATATATATATAATATATATATATATATATATATATATATAATATATATATATATATATATATATATATAGATATATATACATTGCTTTATGGTTTATTGTGTTTTATGCTTTCTTATGCTATTTTAAATTACATGTTATGCAAATGTCTGTCCAATACATAATTAGCTAATGCATCGGTTAACGTATTAAATCGTCTTGGAATATGTTGATATGTAATGAAATCAAATTCCCTTTCTAACAACTTAACACATAAATATAGCCTTAAAATCCGATGGTCTCTAATGGAATAATTCCCATTGAGCTGGTGGACGACAAGTTGAGAGTCCAAGTTCACAACCAATGTTCGAATACCGAGATTAATTGCCTCAACTAGTAACTCAATCACAACACTATACTCAGCAACATTGTTCGTGGTACAACCTAGACAAACCCCTTGAAGGTCTACTAACTCACCATGAAGATCGTAGACCACCCATGCCGTAGAGGACAAGTTGCGTGTACTGCGGGAGGCACCATCAGCGAAACCAACGTAAGGCAAACCAGACATTTGTCCAAGAAGAAAAAATGACACAATAAGCGGCAATCACGCTGACACACCAAGACAAAAACATAAAAATATTCACACACAACACACTTCCTAAAGCACACGTATGTATAAAAAATAAAGTGCACGCATGATACTTGTTCAAGTCAAGCCCATTTCGAGACTTACCCCATTGCACCGCTGTGTGACCGGCCTAGATAGTGTAGGCGTCGTCTCGGCCTGTTTTTTAAAATGATCAACGGCACCGATGATCTGCCCATGCCCCCGGCCGAGTGAGGGTTACAAGCTAGATAATCAATGCCCCCTTTTTCAAAGGGGCCGAGGGTAGCAATAGTGTGCAATGGGGAATCAGAACGAGCGGAAATCAAACCGATCGAAGCAAGATTCGGAGGTGGGAGTGAAAAGACACCCATGAGGGCGGGATATTTAAAGAGCCCAGCTCCCACACTCTCCAATGGAATAGAGGTATGCTCCACAAAAGGCACATTGCCTTCAAAAGAAGAAGCGAAGAAGGAGAGCTAGTCTACCGTGACAATTTTCCCCTAATGAGGGAAACGAATGACACGAAAGAGGGATGAAGCCACGGCGCGCATGGCATATGTCTAGCTCCGGCCCAGAAGGTGGTTGTAAGTAAGATTAGCATCGACAACTTCAACTTCCACTTCAACGGTCTTCCCTTCCAAAGTAATCGGCAATCGTTGGAGGATACCGTAAGGGCGAGATTCTCTCCCATCAAAGGCTTCCAGTGTCGTTGGAGACTGACTCAAAGTTGGAGACCCAATAGCCTTCCAACAAGCAACAGATATAATGCAAGTTGAGGCGCCTTCATCAATAACCGTACGATGAATCGTTTTAGCATTGATGATGAGTTGAATGAGGAAGGAAATCTGGTGAGGCAGTCTCGGTACATGGCTCTCGAGATCAAAAGTGATCAAATCCAAGTTGGCCGGGTCGATGCCACCGATGGTCGATAGAAAGGACTTCCTCTGGGGGGGGCAGCTCTGGAGAACTTCTAGAGTGGACATAGTTGACGGAGCCTGAGCTAAGTCCTCAACAATGTTGTAGTGCTGGGCAGCACGAGCATTAGGGATGTAAGAAGATCTCCGGAGTACACCTTTAGGAGGGGGTCGAATAGGCGTCTCAGCGCTAGGTCTCTTGATACGGAGCGGACTAGAACTGGACGAAGGAGCGCTTGAGGGGACCTCAGGCTCCTTCCCGGCAGGTGATGGATATTCCTTTGCTCAAGTCATAGTATGAACGGGAATCGTTCCAGCCATGAACACTTGGTAACCAAAGGGAGAAGAAGACAAGGATGGGTCAGCCACCATTTGCATTTGTTGTGAGGGGAAAGGCTCTTTCAGAACCGCAGGAGTCCCAGGAGCGCCTTTCAATAAACGACTAACTTCAAACCGCCTTGGGCAGTCTTTGGTATAGTGATCCTCGTCACAGATAAGACAAGGATACTTCGGTTTACATTTGGCTCCTTCCTCTGGTGGAGGTTTAGGGGAGTCCTGTTTGGGTTGATCAGATTTATTTTTCACTTTCCCCTTCTTCTTTCCTTTTGAGGCTTTATCCACCGTGGTGGACTGGACGGCGTTGACCTCGGAAGTATTTCCAGAATTAGACACACCCTGAGAATTATTCTCATTTGAAGCATTCGATTTTTACTTCCCAAGGTTCGCAGAAGATTTCTTCGAAGACGGATTTACAGAGCCAATAACACCGTCAACGGATGGCTTCGGCGGAGCTTTGGATGTTCCGGGTCTCGGGGCATTAGGCAAATAATAATATAAGGTACCTGACTAGGAATAAACCATGTCTAGGTACTGAGCATGCGCAATAGCCTGCTCTTCAGTTACACAAGCTCCCATAGCAATGTCTCGCGCGATCGCAGGGACAAAGGAGGTTGTAAACCAATCGGTCAGGAGCTGATCAGGAATCCAGAACTTGATCAAATGACGACACCGTCTCCATTCATGTATATGATCGGATATGTGTGTGGCCGTGTCCTGTTTAAGAGACATGAAGAGATGCATTCCCGTCTCATACCGAATGGGCAACTGAAAATGAGTTAGAAATGCCATTGCCAATGAGTTGAAATCTTGAAAGGATCCACGAGCCAGCTCAATATACCACCTAGCAGTAGAGCCGGTGAGAGTCCTTTGGATAAGGTGGAGCCGGATTGAATCGTCAAGCCACGAATTTGACGAACACCAAAGGTGATAAGTCATAACATGGGCTTGAGGGTCCTCTCCAGCTTTTCCATCAAATTTGGGACAATCACCGGGAATCTTGGTTGGAACTGGTGGCCAGAATGGATTATGAAGGATAGGATCATTAGTCAATTTGGACACATCCGATAGTTCCAGTGTTGCTAAGAAGGGTAACTGAGGATTGAAGGACATCTGGGGCCGCGGATAAGAAGTAGCACCAGATTTCCAACCAGTTGCTGGTTGCCCCCATTGATTTTGTCCGGACAGACCTGGCCCATAAGGGTTCTGTCCGTAGGGATTCTGTCCATAGGGGTTATAACCATGGTTACACAGTAAAATATCACTGCCATCATGACAGTCTCCCTACTGTGTTGTGAAACCACATTCACCTATGCTCATGCTCCTCAAAATGGCTAAAAAATCCTCTTTGCCTAAGTTAAATGAATCATCGCGTCTGTTAATCAAATAACCGCGCTGACAGGCGGAGGCCAATGTATCTGATGCGCTGCCAGCGCGGAAGAACACGTCTTTTCCGCGCTGGTCCCATTTTTACGAACAGCGCACCCTCCGTTTGTCCTTTTCGCGCTGACCGGACCTCTTCCACATAGGTTTGCGATGTCAGCGCGGCAGTTCATGAGTTTTCCGCGCTGATCCTGTTGGGCGAATTTGTTCTAACAACCCACCTTCCAGATCCCTCCAGACTTGGTTGTTAGCATTGTTGAGGTCGCCATCCTTTCTCTGGCATGTCTGTTCGACTGACCATCCACTTATCTTGGGGGAAAGCTCATCCTTTACCTATTCATGGAGACTCCTTCTCCTTTATAAGCCTCCTCCATTGCCCATGAGCAGCTAGTTTGGAACATATAGACTTTGATTGAGGAATTCTTAGTGCATTAGTGCTGCTCTTTGTAGGCATTTTGGTGTGTTGTGTGAGGATTGTTTTTGAGCTTGAGGAAGGTTATGAGCTTGTTGCCTTGTATGTGAGAGAGAGACCTCTTTGACTTGGGAGATCTACTTCAAAGGTGAATGCTTGGAAGACATGTTGGCTGGACCCTCTAGAGAAGGACTCAGCATCAGGACTTAAGTTGTACCTTACTCTATTTTCTGTTAATAAAGATAGATGACTACTCTTATGGTTCCATTTCCATTTGTCCAATGAATGATTGATGTAAATTGTATCCTTCCTGACTGATACATAGTTGTAGTTAGTAGATTTTACGCTCTTGTTTGCTCTCTTTTGCTTGTGCAGGTGTTCGTCCGCGAGGATAGCGAAGAATTGTGATCGGCTGGAGCAAAGGAGTGAGGGGATCGTCTCTTCGACAAACATGGCATTGGAATCCAAGTAGGTTCCTTTTACCCACTTGTTAATTACAACTAAGAACCTGCGGTGTAGCATTGTTTGATTGTTGCTAGACCCCTGTTGGGCTAGTAGGGATCGCCTCTATCTGTAGAGGGGATTTACCTCTCCAACAATTTGGCGACTCCGCTGGGGAGCTTGCTTGTCTCTTGTATGTCACCTTTGTTTTGATTATTGCTTATTTGTCAAGATTTTTGGGATTGGTTTTGCTGTTGGTTTGTTTCTGGGTTCGTCCTAGGGACTACCTTAATTGCCTTGAAAGCCTGTTCCTTTGGTTTGGAAGTTTTTGTTCAAATTGATTCGCTTTTCAGCCTCAACGCGTTTTATTTTAAAACAGATGCGCTGACATCGCGTCCTGTCTTCTTTGTTGTCTCTGTCATCGCGCTTGTATATTCAGACAGTCGCGCTGACCTGGTTTTTCGGGCCAGCGCCCTTTATTCGTGTCCTTCCGCGCTGACAACGCAAAGTT
>APFE030239904.1:323189-401755 GCA_000404065.3 Pinus taeda | reverse complement strand
AAAATATAGACTCACGCTCTCTGAGATCGAGAGCAGGTAGATCTTCTTCAAGATAAGAACCGCCTAGATCTTCTTCCGGAGCAAGTTCTTCAATAGAAATCAAACCAGAAGGAAGATTTTCGGTGATGACTCTTTCTACCTTAGGTGAACCAGGAACACTAGAAGATGGAGTACCAGGTTTGGATATTTGAGGTTCTTCACCTATATCACCGGCAGATGCAACACTACCAGTAAGCTCGGAAACCCCAACAACTTCAAGATCGTAGCCTGTTTCTAGACTTTGGTAATCTGGGTGGACTACCAATGAAGACTCTCCTTCTTCTGGTGGACTTACTCTACTGCCGCTAGGAGTAGTTACAAGGATTTTCAATCCTTCGTAATGAGATGGGACCTCTTCAGGAGGATCACCCCGCAATCTACGGGATCGCCTCAACAAATCGGCCACAGTAACAACTTCAGGAGACTCGCCCCGAAGTCTACGGGAGCGTATCGGTGATTCAGCCACAGCTAAAAACTTTTAACTACTACACACGAAAAAAAAAGAAAATCTCAAGAAAAACACCTAAAGTCGCTAAAGAACCAATCAATTTTGAAACATACGCCTAAAGAATCTAGGGCGTCAAACCAGACACAAACAGTAGCTTCCAGACCAAAAACACTAGTTGGTGATGAAATCCAACCTCGTAGGATTCAGTACAGAAATAGCGGGTGGAACATTTACCCCGGCAACCTGCTTAATGAATAGACTGGACCAAGTTCCTCCACTTTAACCGTCTCGAGTGAAGTGAACCCCCCAGAAAATCCAAGTGAGTCTAGCCAAAGTCTGCTCCAGGTACAGTGGGATCTTCCCGCCACCGTCACCTTGGGTAGAATCCTAAGATAATGGTCACTAAGGTCACCAATAGCAACAAATACACCTAGGGGAACAGTCTACCCTCCGACAACACGCAAGGGCAGAGTAACAAGCTCAATCCTCTTACCGGCTCCTTGACAATGGTCAATCCAAGGTTTACCGATAAGTGATCCCCTGGCTCCTCAAAAATAATCTGAGGTTTACCGTTTGTAATACGTGCGTGTCTGGCGTCGTTCCCAACGAGGGAGGATTGATCCCCTCACTGGTTCGGACACGAGCTCGTGCTTCTCCTTTAAGAGGAGCTTTCCCCGAGTATAAATGCAACAACTGGATTTATCCTATCACAAGATAAGCTACTTGTTTGGTTTTGTAGTCTTGGAGAGTTAATTACTCTCCTACTCCAAGACACTAACCTGATCTATATTGGTGCTTCAGAGCCCTAGTAAAAGAAAAATTTCTAAGTTGATTTTACTTTAAGCGTTGATTTTATGGCTTTTCTTTAAGACAAAAGGTAGTGGAGATGAAACTGATGGTGTATAGACTCGACTCCAATTCACTAAAAAGATGCACCTAGGATGATTTACACTACTTTTCTTTTTCAATGAATTCCCTAATTAAGAGAGTTGGAGAATGAAAACTTTTGATAAAAACAACTTTCTTAATAGACAATCAAAGAAACAATCTCTTTATCTTTTCCAAGCACACAAAACATGACCACTCATTACTTGCACGAAAAATTCCTTTCTCTTTCAAAAACTTCAAATGCTACTTTAAAACAAACTTTGCAAAGGAGATTTTTTTTGTATTTTTCCTATCTAATAAAGCATGTAAAACTAATCTAATCAAAAGCAATTTCAAGATCTATAAAAATCTATGAAAAATTCACTCAAAAGCAAATCAAAAGGAAATTTACCTAAAAGTAAATCTAAAGAGGCAAAAGCCTACTAAGATGATTCGAGGATGTTTTACTCGGCAACAATCAAACCAAGGACTAGTTCATGCAGAATCATAAACCAGTCAAAACAAAAATCAAGCTCTTTTTGTTCTTTTCTTAACAATGAAATTCACAACTTCAATCAACAAGCTATTTTGAAATTTTGCAAAGAGACAACACAAAGGTAGGTTTCTCACACAGGTAGACTTTACCATAGGTCCGACTCCTAAGAAGACTGTCAAAACCAGAGAGATCTAAGGTTCCACAACTTCTAAAGTCAAAGTCACTACAGGACCAATGCAAAAATCAAACCCTAAGGCTAAAACTTCAATGAATTTCACTAAAACTCTTGATGCTAACGAAACAAGTTCAGGTGAAGATCTCTGATAGATAACTAGTGGATCTGGGCAGTAAAGACTAATGAAAACAAAATCTAAAGGGAAAAAATGGATGAAATGGAAATTTTCTCAATTTTGACAGGGTACACAGGCAGACTGTTTGACCAGGTGCATCCACGCTCTGTGTATAAAGATACAGTGCGTACAGGTACACATTGTGTCTAACTCAGAGGGTGCGTACTACTGAAAAATTAAGAAAAACTAAATTCTAACTTAACTCTAAGCTAGCCCACCCAAATACACAGTCAAACAATCAAAAACCAAAAAAGAAATGACTCTTTTCAGATCAAAGTGTCACTCAAAGGAAAAATCAATCACATCAATGGATTCCCCAGTGGAGTCGCCAATTTGTCATGCGGAAAGAGTTAATCTTGCGGACAAAACCAACCTCCCTAGAAGCCTACTTTCTAGTGACAAACAAGACAATTAAGAGCAATCCTTCTCTAAACATGCATTTATCATACGAGAAACCAAGTGTTTTCGATCCTACCTGAAGTCCAACGCTGTTGTAGTAGTCTAGCCTCGTCGATCCAGATGAGCTCCTCCTTCACTTTGAAACCTGCATTCACTAACAATCAAACGATTACATAGCACCTGAATATCTCATAAAACAAAACATATTCAACATATAGACCAAGGAGTATATGAAACAATTCATTAATAACAAATCATTGAGAAGAATGGACTTATTTGTATTAATAGGAAACAAAAGAAACCATTACAACCTGAGCCTTGGTGTTGTGCAAGTTCCTCCCAGGGTCCAGCAAGAGTTTTCCTCTACTTTGACAAGCTCACCCACTTCCAAATGAAACAAGAAAGGATGGTAATCTCTCCTCACAAGCTTCTACAAGGAAGTCCTAATTCCAGCAGCATCTACCCTTTGGAATGTTCAGCTTTCAACCTCCCCTCCTCTGGCCCAATGCCTGTATTTATAGTGTTCTAGAGGAAGTTATTCAGGTCCAACATCAATGGGATACTCCCTCTTTTGGATGGGGTAGCTCCTCTCTTGATGGGATAAGTTCCTCTATCATAGGGATGCATGAACCATCTGGAGGCGCTCAATACACGTCAAACAATCTTCTAGAATCCTCTAGAAGTGACCACAAGTAACTTTTTTAAGATGAAACTAGCGCCTTTTGACCTTTACAGGAGTACGCACCCATCCCTTGACTTACAAAGCATACAAGTACGCAGGTACAATGAGCTTGGGATGCGTACACGCAGGAAAGGTAGAGAGAACCTACGTACCTAGAGATAAACATGATTTAGATAAACATGATTTTTAATGACTTTCTCTCTTTCTTGAAGTTTTACATGGAGAGCAGAGGTATCAGACTTGACAAGGAGGATAATATGACTATTGATGGAGCCATATTAACTGCAGATAGTCATGGTGACAAATTTTAGTGTAACACCACTTAGTCCTAATCCTATGGTCTATGAGAGAAGAAATGATGAAGGTCGGGATGAAGAATTTCCAATAAATCGAGAGTCACAGTTTCCAATTAGTCATAATCCTATGGACCATGAGAGCAGCAGTGATGAAGGCCAGGATGAAGATTTTCCAATAAATCAAGAGTCACATTTTCCACTTAGCCCTAATCCTAAGGACTATGAGAGTAGCAGTGATGAAGGTCGGGATGAAGAATTTCCAATAAATTGAGAGTCACATTTTCCACTTAGTCCTAATCGTAAGGACTATGGGAGCAATAGTGACAAAGGGCAGGATGATGAATTTCTAGTAAATAGAGAGTCACATTTTCTACTTAGTCCTAATCCTAAGGACTATGAAAGTAGTACTGATGAAGGGTAAGATGAAGAATTTCCAGTAAATAGAGAGTCACATTTTCCACTTAGTCCTAATCCTAAGGACTATGAGAGCAACAGTAACGAAGGGTAGGATGAATAATTTCCACTAAGTAAAGAGTCACATTTTCTATGTATTCCTAATCCTAAGGACTATGAGAGTAGCACTAAAAATGCACATGATGAACAATATCCAATAAACAAAGAGTCAAATTCTCCATTTAGTCCTAATTCTTAAGGACTATAATGGTAACACTGACGAACGGCAAGATGAAGAATATCCTCCAAGTCAGTATTTCAAATGAACATATGATCACAATGAGGATAATATTCCTCCAACTTATGATGAAAATGCGTATATAGATGATGATTCAATGATGGAGACGTTGCCAACAACCATTGTATCTAGGAGTAGGAGTAGTCCTTTTTGTATCAATCCAATATGTTCTAGTTATACAAGGGGTAGAGCAAAATATCTCACGAGAAGAAGTTCTATCAATGCTCTCATTTCAAGTAAATGTTTGCAAAAGGATTGCTTGAAATACATGGGTTTCAGGTTTGCATTGGAGAAAAGGAAGAGATATTTGTCAATGAATAAAAGCATGCAAAATTCATATTTAGTGGGGTGCATGCAATCTACATTGTTAGGTTATTATTATCATATTGGGTCTTTATTTATCTATAGAAAGGTTGAAAACGTTTCATTCAATTAGTAATTTTTGTCTGTCAAGAATCCAAGAAAATTTGGAAAAGGATCCCACATTTTATTCAAAAGTACGTCATAAACGACAGTTTGGGCCATAATCAAATACGAAAGTTTCATGGATGAAAGACATATTTTCAAAGCATGGAGAGTATATGCTAAATAGAGAGACAATACATATTCCAGATAATTTCTCAAGACGATATGCAGAAGGCATTGAAGGGAATGGTCGATTTATTACATATCAATATTTTGTGAAGATATGGAAGAAAGAATTCAACAATGTCAGTGTTCCTAAGAAGAGAAGGATGGGGGTTTCCAATACATGTGCTTCTCTTAAATAAAAAAGGGATAAACCTGAAGGGGAAAAAAGAGATAAGCATCCATAACATTATTTTTTAAAATTGTATATTCATCAACTATGAAAACATATTTATTAATGGATTTCTTTTATGTTGTGTAGATTCCATTGTCAACGCGATTCAAGAGCATTGCGAACAAAAAACAAGTGAAAGGAAAAAGTTGTACAAGCATCAAAAGAAGTGTTATGATAATCCAAATAAATATTTTGGGTTTGATAATTGAGGGTATGGACCAGAAGAAAACACTTCTACCACATTTTGTTCGTACACCCAAAAATTTACAGGAGGAAATTTTATTCAGTTTCACTTGGTCGGTTGTATGGTCTTCAATGGGAAAATGTTTCCAAGGGTATACTTCACAGCTCCAAATATTCATAATGATGCAAATCTGACAATAACCATAATTCATGATGTTCTTTCTCATTGGTCTAGTAATCTTCCTGAAGTTTTGTATCTACAATTGGACAACACTTGTCGTGAAAACAAAAATCAGATTGTTTTTGGATATCAAAACATGCTTGTTGAATTGTGAATTTTTCAGAAGAGAAAGGTTCGTTTCCTTCTTGTTAGGCACACTCATGACCATATTGATCATATGTTTAGTCATTTTTTAGTCATATTGAGGAGGAAGGATGTTGGGATCTTGCCATCATTAATTGAATGTATTAAGAAATCATACATGCCAGAGCCTATTTTTCATGTGTTGGACGAAACTTTTGACATGCGAAGGCTTATTCTAGGATCACATGGTGAGGAGAAATGCATTGAAAAACTTAATGACATTATCTTCCAACATCAATTTCATATCAAAAAAATTGATGGGAAAAAACTAATGTGGCAAGAATTATTCAACTAATGTCGAATGGGTGTGGTCTTAAGGTTTGGAATTTTTGAAGTTCATTCCAGATCATCCAATATTTGTGTCAAATATATTGTTATTACAATCAATTGTTGAAGTTCATAATACACAGGCAGAAGAGAGATATAAATTATTCTTATTGCCTAGAAGAAATTAAAAAATGTATTAGATATACATATGAGTACTTTGATATTGTTGTTTCAGTTTGGTGGGAGTATTTTTTCAATAATCAGAGTGATATCATTTCAAGAACAATAAATGAATATGTACCTTTGAAAAGTCCATTTATTTGGCCATAAAATGTGTCAAATGAATATGAGGAAAGAAACATTGTTGAACAACAACAATCTCAAGGTATTATTAATTCTTCACATGTAGAGGAAAGAGAAATGTATATTGGTTCCAAAAGATCTCATGCAAAACGTGAAGCCATGGAAGAACTTTACAGGGGTTCAATACATGATATTTATAAGGGTTGCATGATCACAGTGCTAGCAGATGGAGATACCAATGGCTATCTATTTTGAGTTGCTAAGGTTATAAAGTTCATTAAATAAAATAAAGATGTTGTAGGTGTTGAAGTACATTGGTATGCCACAAATACACACCCATTCAATGGTGTGTCCAAGTTAGAGATGGTAGTTGATAAAAAAATAGCAGAAAGAGAAAAATAAAGGGTACAAATATAATTCATTGCCACACAGACCTCTTAAAATTGGAGGATGTTGGCATACGTGTTTATGACTTCAATTTAACAAAGGGAGGAGCTCGTCACTTCAGGATGATAGAGATTCTGAAGAGCTTGTTACTAGAAGAAACAATGTTGAGATGGGATTCTGCAAACCCAGTGGTAGATCTAGAAAAATTTTGAAACCTAAAATGGTGGGCATGCATGTGGACTAAGATGGGGAACTAGTTGATGAAAGAGAAGAATATGGAAAATCTTCATCTGCATCCAGTCATTCATCTGAAGATGTGAATTCTGATGGTGTGCAAGAAGATATGACTGATTTTGAATAATTTTCTAAGATAGTTTATATAACTGATGTTTGCATGGTATCTTGAAATAAAAATTTTGATTTCCATATGATGTTAAATAAAGTTCTGAGTCATTTTTATGTTTGTTGGATTATATGTTTTAATTATGATGGATTGTATTGTTTAAAATGTCCACAATGAAACAATAACTTAGAGATATAATTTATGTTTCATTCAATCTATAAGTACTGATATTTTGATCAATTTAGTCATTTAATTTGTTCATAATGTCATGGTTTAAATCTATTGAAAACTTAGAGTTTCTTAATTCTATGGTTGAAAATTTTTCAATTTTTTTTTTTGTATCTTTAATGTTATGGTTGAAAACAATTAGAATTTTAGCGATCTTTAATTTCATGTTATTATATGTTTAACGACATGGATGAAAATGGTTGGAATTTCGATGTGTTTCAAATCCCATTATTTTATCTTTAATGTTATTGCTAAAAAATGTTGAAATTATACCTGGGAAAGAAAAATGTTATTCTACCAAAAACATTAGTGTATTTGTTTTCATTTATTTTTCCCAAAACAAATTGGGTTTACTGCCATTTTGTAAACCCTAAAAAAAATAAAACATCGTTCCAAAATACACACTTTCTGTTTTTTTGACAGTTTTTCATGTTTTTTGGGGGTTTTTTGGCTAGAGTTCTCATTTTGAGTTTACAGTTCCTATTTCAAATATTAAATTGTTCCAACTACTTGAAGGGGAGAAGTGGAAAAATCTAAACGAGAAAACCTAAATCAGAGGTCTCTATATGCTTCTTTCAAGGAACAAACTCTTTTGCTCTAAGTCGGGATCCCTCTTCTGCCCCAAAATAAATAAGTTCCAATGCACATTTCTCTTTAAATAAATAAATAAAGGTGAAAGAAGATAAATTCTTCCTACATTGAGAGGTGAAGCAATTTGTATTATCCCTGGTGAAAATTCCATGTAATAAATGTTAAAAACAATAACCACGGATGACTGGGACACTTATTCCAAGCCGAATGTTGGGGAAGGCGTCCTAGGGGGTGTTCATTTGGTTGTTTATGGTTAAGGAAATTAGCAAAGGCATTAAAATGAATTTTGGAACATTTATTTATGAAAATATTGGAAATTAGGAGCAAAATGAGGTGAAAGGTCACAAGTTTCATGTGAGGAGGAAAATGAATGAAAATAATGGAAAATGAAGAAAATAGAGGCCTCATTCATAAAAATGATTTTAAGGATCAGTTGGTAAACATTTTGTCATTTCAGTATTGGAGCTCTCTCATTTTCTCTCTCTCTCACACGTACTCTTGGATGCTTAGAGTTTTCTTAAAGAACTCTTGGAGGGTGTGGCATACTTTGATTCTTGGAGCAAGAAGGAAAAGGAAGAGCGGGAAAGCACAAGAAGGCATCGACATCAGCAGCTACATCAGATTTTCTTGCAGGGACTAATTTGAATGTAATATTTCTTCACTAGTTTGGAAATGCATGGAATATGCATGTGGATTCTTGGTCATGATATCTCATTAGCATGGAGGATTGCCTATATTGATAGTGGATTTCCTAGCCTTACAATTTCCTGGATAGCCATGGTGACTGTGAGTTTATTTTCATTGTTTTGTTTTGGTTGGTTCTCATGCTTCCTTAGCTTGGTTTGAGTTATTAGTTCCTAGAGCCTTGGTTGGACAAATTCTCTAGATCCCTGTATAGCTTGGGTGGAGTTACTAGTCCTGGAGCCTTGGTTGGACAAATGCTCTAGAACTCGGCAGGAGCTATGGGTTGAGTTACTAGTCCTGGGGCCTTGGTTGTAACAAACACTCTGGATCCCTGGATGGATAGGATAGAGACCGATCTGGTCATGTTTTTGGTGATGTCTGACCATGAGGTGGAATCATTGTTTGATGGGTTGAGGTGGATGGCCTCTGGAAGCCCTGGATGAGTTTTGATTGATGTGTTCTATGAGATCCCACATTCATGCTTGGAATATGGCACAAGGGTGAATGACTAAAGAGATATTTGTCTTAGCCATTCTACAGTCGAGTGGAACGTGGTAGTCCCATCTTCGGTTGGTTCATTACATTCATTAATGAGAAATCCTTTCCCTTGATTTTCATGTGTAAAGGTACTAATGTATTTATGGATTTGATGGTTGATATGTTTATTGTGTTTTTGTTCCTATTATGTTGGTTATATGACCATTTTATGACAACATTTATGTATGGCTCTCAACATGTTTTTACTTGTATGTGAATGGATAATGTGTCTATGACCTAATAGATAATAATGCAACAATTGGAATAAGGGAACAATGGTTCATAGTGATTCTCATATAAGTATGAGATCCCTACACTTAACTCTATTATTTACACCTGTAAATTACATGTTGATGATATGTTTGATGAAATCCCTGTCATGGTTAGTAGGGATCCAATCAAGGTCTTGAACAAGTAATTTATTTAATGTTGTCATTTCCATGTTAATTTACTGATCTAAATAGATGGTTCAGTTCTGAGTAGTGACTTGGGCTCTGGGCCTGAAAAAGTGGCTCAAATCACGAGTCACTAGCACAACATTGACAATTTGGGTCTCTAGTCGTTGGCAGGAATGCTCATGGGAGCGAATTTGGGTTTCTGGTTACCCTCATGCCTATAACATGGGAGCGACTAAGCCTTAAATTGTCCAAAAGCTCAGTGGGACCCCAAGGAAATTTGTCTAAACTATTGGATTTGTTCCTGAGGGTCCTGTAGCTAATGATTGATGTCTATATGGTGTGTTTCCATCGATTCCACTTCCTTAAGGTGACTTAGGAGGTCAAATCATATCATAGTGACCTCTCATCGCATATTTACCCCCAGCTGACCGGTTGCTTGGGTAGATGTGGGAGGAGAGTGTTACAGAGTGGTATTAGAGCATGGTTCACCCATCAGACTAGATGGGCTATGTGTTGGTAATGCACACATGTCAATTGAATGTGTGTCCCTTACACTTGTATACTTGTTGCAATGGCTTGATGTTGATCAAGGTTGTAGTATGGTTATCATGGATAGTTTGTTATTAATTTCATGAAATGTATTTGAAATGAGTATGTGACTGACTATGTATGGATTACATGTCGCTTACATCTTGATTTCATGGTACCTACTTACATCCTTGTATGTTAGGTTACATTTTGAATATTTTGATTTCATGCATTAGTCTTGTAGGATGATTACAAGAACTGATCAAGTATGTTCGACTACATGCGGTTATGCTATTTGTAGTTGGTTTGGAATTTCTTATTAATATTGTTGGTTGCATATGGAAATGTGTAAATGGAATAATGGTTGTTGTCATGCATGAGGTCGTAACATGCATTGTTGATATGGTCTTGCATTGATGATTGG
Source organism: Pinus taeda (assembly GCA_000404065.3). NCBI lineage: Eukaryota > Viridiplantae > Streptophyta > Pinopsida > Pinales > Pinaceae > Pinus > Pinus taeda. The sequence goes on along the minus strand of APFE030239904.1, from coordinate 391,448 downwards.
ACCCTAGCTAGAGTAATGTTTATGAGTTGATACATTTACTTGTGTATGTCTATATGTTGTTATGATTATGTTATACATCTATCATACTGATTTGGTAAACTTTCACACAAGGTATCCTCCCCAAGTTATGATAAGGTATGTGATTTATTGTGATTGGTTTATCTGATATACTATGCCTTGCAGGAAGAAATATCAAATGGCTAGCAAGATGGTTGACTAGAGAGATTCTCCCTATGAATCCAAAGAGAAGTATGGTGTTAGGAACTCTTCTGACTTACTAGTGACATTGAGAAGTTTAAAGGAAGAGATCAAGAGTTTTAAGGCGGATAATGACAGAGTCATGTATTCACAGGAAAAGTTAGAAATGGTAAATGCAGTCATACTTCAGAGCTTGTCGGACTTGTAGCGACAAGGACCGCTTCGTATCAGTCATGAGTAGGAGGAAAAAACTAATGGGGAATATGGCAGTAGGTCTCATAGTAGACACAGGTCGGATCAATCTGACACCAACCGAGATGGCAGGTTCTTGGACACTCCGGAGAGGAGAAGGGATAGATACAGGTATTATTCTACTTTTGATTCAGATAGGCACTATGATTGTCATTGGTATCATCCTTACAAGCGGAGTGATAGGGGGTATTTGTTGGATGAATTTAAGAAAGAAAATTCACCTACTTTTGATGGGGAAATAAAGAAACCATAGGAACAAAGTAAGGAGCCCGTGCATTGTTGGACTTGTGGCAAAGACTGCCTTAGGAGAGATTGTCTGCAACATCAGAGTAGTTGACCTCATATATATAGTGTACAGGAGGTGCAAACTGTTGGAGATGTTGGTCAAAGTATTATGTGTATCTATGCAACCATGGACAATATGCAAGTTGAGCATCAAGCATCTATCATTGAGATGAACAGTAACCTTTTTGATCAAGTTATTTCTATTTTGATTGACCTAGATCTACTTATAGCTATGTTAGTCCTGACTTGGTGGATAAGTGTAGTTTGAATAAGGAGTTGCATGCAGAGTCTTGGTTAGTGCAGTTGGCTACAGGTACGAAGAAGCAAGTTCATCATTGGGTAAGAGATTGCGCATTTGACTTAAATGGTATGCCTACCAAAACACAAATGTTTTACTATTGGGTTCATACAATATATTATTGAGCATGGATTGGTTGTATTCACATAGAACCAAGGTTGACTGATATTACAAAGCTATGGAGTGTGTTGATGACAATGGAGAACCAAGAGTCTTGCAAGGTAAGAGGAAATCCACATTATTTAGGATGGTGACAGCTATGCAAGCAAAGCGTAGCTGTAGAAAAGTGTGCAAGCCATTTGCAGTACATATTTCTAGTGATAAGGGTAAGGAGGTTGAAGATGAAAATTTGTTGAATAATTACCCAGTTTTACAGTAGTTCATGGATGCATTTCTTGAGGACATTACAGAGTTACCACCTCATAAGGAGGTAGACTTCTCTAGCTCCAACATTTACAACACCTTACAGGATGAGTACACCTGAGTTGGTTGAGTTAAAATTGCAGCTGAAGGAGATGTTGGACAAGGGATACATTAGGCCAAGTGTATCACCTTGGGGCAGACCGGTCTTGTTTGTGAGGAAGAAAGATGGTACCCTCAAATTATGCATTGATTATAGGCAGTTGAACAAAGTGAATATCAAGAACAGGTACCCTTTTCCAAGGATTGATGACTTGTTTGATTAGTCGAAGGGAGCACTAGTGTTCTCAAAGATTGACTTGAGATATAGATACCATCGGGTATGCATCAAAGAAGACAACATACACAAGACTACGTTTAGGACCAGGTATGGGAATTATGAGTTTATTATTGTTCCATTTGGCTTAACAAATTCTCTAGCTACATTCATGTGTTTGATCAATAGTGTTTTGCATCCATATTTGGATAATTTTGTTATTGTGTTTATTGATGATATATTGGTATATTCTAAAAATGAGGAAACTCATGTCGAGCACTTAGGAGCAGTGTTGAGGTTGTTGGGAGAGCATCAGTTGTATGCTAAGCTCAGCAAATGTAGTTTCTTTCATACCGAGGTACACTACTTCGGACATGTTGTCCCCAAGGAGGGAATTGCAGTGGATCTAGAGAAGATAAGGGCCATCATGTAGTAGGTAGCTCCTAAGAGTGTGGATGAGGTGATATATTTCATGGGTCTAGCAGGCTACTATAGAAGGTTCATCAAGAACTTCTCGTATATTTCTTATCCTATCACATCATTGTAGAGGAGAGGTAAGAATTTCAAATGGATTGAGGAGTGTGAGGCTACCTTTGAGAAGATTAAGGAGTTTTTGACACATTCATCAGTACTACAGATTGCAAATCCAGTCAAAAAGTTTGTAATATGTATAGATGCTTGCAAGAGAGGGCTTGGTGGAGTCCTTATGTAGGATGGACAGGTGGTCTATTATGAGTCCCATAAACTAAACAAGCATGAGTAGAACTATCCCACAAATGATATCAAGTTGTAGTGATTATACATGCATTGAATATGTGGAGACACTATCTTCTTGGTAGGCGGTTTGTGCTTACGAGTGATCCCATTGGGTTGAGGTATTTTTTTGACCAACTGAATCTAAATTCCAGGCAGGCTAGATGGTGGGCCACGATCAGCGAGTTGACTTTTAGATCAGGTACATCAAGACAAGGAGAACCGAGTGGTAGATGCTCTTAGAAGGAGGGTAGAGGTGAATCCCTTGGTAGCTATGAGCTCTTATGGGACATATTAGTAGGATAGGTTCTTGTAGGCGAGACATCAAGATGTCAGATATATGGAGATTGTGCACAAGTTATAGCAGGGCGATAGCATAGGTACATGTATAGGTCATGGTACAGGTACAGGTGTAGTTGCAGTTACAAGTACATGTAGTGGTATAGGTACAAGTGGTAGTAATGGTACAGGTGCAGGTGCATAGGACTTGGATTATTGTCTTACGGTAGATGGATTGGTTAGGTTTCAAGACAGGATATATGTGTCAGATAGAAGTGAGTTGAAGAAGGTGAACTTGAGGATGTTTCATGTGAAACCATATTCAGATCACCCAGGTTTTTAAAAGACACTCACGGTGGTGAAGAGATATTACTATTGGTTGAATCTAAAGAGGGATGTAGCAGACTTTGTGGCTAGATTTTTCGATTGTTAACGAGTGAAGGCAGAGTGCCAACATCCAGGTGGACTACTACAACCGATCACTATCACAGAGTGGAAATGGGAGGTCATTCACATGGATTTCATCATAGGGTTGCCGAAGACAGTGAAGAAACATGAGTCAATCATGGTCATTGTGGATAGGTTAACAAAGATTGCACACTTCATTCCAGTGAAGTCTACATTCTCAGCTAGTGATGTGGCACAGGTATTTATCAGAGATGTGGTTAGACTACATGGTGTCTCGAAGAATATTGTGTTAGATAGGGATGTGAAGTTCACTTCCAAGTTTTGGAAGGGTTTATTTGTAGGTTTGGGCACAGAGTTGGCCTTCAATACAACTTATCATCTGCAAACGGATGGACAGACAAAGAGGGTCAACATGATTTAAGAGGACATGTTGAGAATGTATGTGATGCATCAATAGTGGAAGTGGGAAGAGTATCTCCCTTTGGTCAAGTTTGCATACAACAACGATTATCAGGAATCATTGATGATGAGTCCCTCTAAGGCATTGTATGAGCAGATTTGTATCACTCCAATCAGTTGGAGTGATTTGGTTAGCAGGATATTAATTGGACCAAATATGTTGGCAGACATGGAACAAGAGATGAAGGTGAGCAAGAAGAATCTTAAGGTTGCACAAGATAGGCAGAAGAGCTATGTTGATAGGAATAGGTTCTTCAAGGAGATTCAGGTTGGGGAACATGTGTACTTGCACATCAAACCGAAGAAGAGCTCCTTGCAAATTGGATCATTTGCTAACCTGGCACCATAGATTTATGGACCCTTCTGCATCACTGAGAGGATTGGGCCAGTAGCCTATCGACCTGCACTACTTCTGACAGTGAAATTCCATGATGTTTTCTATGTATCTTTTCTTAAGAAGTATGTTAAGAATGTTGATCATGTGATTGATTTGTCTGTATTGTAGGTGGAACCAAATGGAGAATTCTAGTCAAAGCCTCAGTGTATATTGTAGAAAAAGGAGCTCATGCTACAAAAACCAGCAATAGAGTAGGTTAAACTGCAATGGAAACACTTTAGGCCCGATGAAGCTACATGGGAGATGGTGGATCAGATGCGGGCTATGCATCCTTCCTTGTTTTCCGTTTGAGGTAAAGCAACTTTGATATGGTGGTTTGGTGATTGTTTATGGTGGTTGGTAATGGCTTTATGATGGTTTAGTATTTTCATATGATGGCCTAGTATATGCTTCATGGTGATTTATTATTTTCCTTTTGTTTGTTTAGTGTATGTTTTATGGTGATCGATATATGATTTATGATGGTTTATACATGCTATATGATGTTTTTTATATATGCCTGTATATGATGTTGGTATATGTTTGATATATGTTTTGGTATATGATTTGGCATATGTGTTTGTTATATATAATTTTTGTGATGTTGCTATCTGTACACTCGCATATGGATGTAAATATCGTAACGAGTTGTGTTATAAAGCTCCACTATGTGGTATGGGTGTTATCTTATTTTTATATGATGTGGTTATGTTATCATGAGGTTATGATGTCATATGAGTTTGTCTTGAGGAGGACTTTCATTGTAAATACCGTAACAAGTGCAGTATGTTGTCCTGGTGTCATGATGTTATGTCTTGAGCATATTTTTCATTGTAAACACTGTATCACTTGTGCTATAAATATCCATATGAACTATGTCTTCTTTCAACAAGTTGTTGAGATATAGGTGTGATTGAACAATGAGGATGGTGTCCCCTAAGGGGGAGGGTTCTTTAAAATCATTGGTGAAAATTCCATGTAATAAATGTTAAAAAAATAACCACAGATGACTTGGACACTTATTCCAAGTTGAATGTTGGGAAAGACATCCTAGAGGGTGTTCATACTTTGGTTGTTTATGGCTAAGGAAATTTGCAAAGGCAATGGATGAGGCATTAAAAGGCATTTTGTCACATTTATTTATGAAAATAATGGAAATTAGGATAAAAAGGAGGTGAAAAGTCGCAAGTTGCATGTGAGGTGGAAAATGAAAGAAAATAATGGAAAATGAAGAAAATAGAGGACTCATTCATATAAAGGCTTTTGAGGATCAATTGGTAAACTTTGTTAGTTCAGTGTTTGAGCTGTCTCATTTTCTCTCTCTCTCTTTCTCTCTCTCTCTCTCTCATACTCTTGAATACTTATAGTTTTCTTGGAGGAGTCTTGGAGGGTGTGGCATACTTGGATTCTTGGAGCAAGAAGGCAAAGGAAGAGCAAGAAAGCATAAGAAGGCATCATCATCAGTAACAACATCATATTTTCTTGCAGGTACCGAGCTGCATGTATGATTTCTTCACTAGTTTAGACATGCATGGCATATGCATGTGTATTCTTGGCCATGATCTGTCATTGGCATGGATGATTTCCTCAATTGGCAGTGGATTTCCTAGCCTTGCCAGTTCCTAAATAGCCATGGTGATTGGGGTTTATTTTCATTGTTTTGTTTTATTTGGATCTCATGTTTCCTTAGCTTGGGTTGAGTTATTAGTTCTTGGAGCCTTGGTTGGACAAATGCTCTAGAGCCCTGTAACAACTTGGGTTGAGTTACTCTTCCTAGAGCCTTGTTTGGACAAACATTTTGAATCCCTTAGTGGGTTGAGTTACTAGCCCTGGAGCCTTGGCTGGGAAAACTCCCTAGAGCCCGATGGAAGCTATGGTTTGAGTTACTAGTCCTGGAGCCTTGGTTGGAACAAATGCACTGGAGCCCTGGTTGGCTAGGATGGAGACTAATCTAGTGATGGTTTTGGTGATGTATGACCTTGAGGTGGAATCATTGTTTGATGGGTTGAGGTGGATCACCTCTGGAAGCCCTTGATGAGTTTTGATTGATGTGTTCTATGATATCCCACATTCATGCCTGGAATATGGCAAGGGGGTGAATGGATAAAGAGAGATTTGGCTCATCCATTCTACGGTCTGGTGGAATGTGGTAGTCCCATCTCCAACTAGTTCATTACATTCATTAATGAGAAATACTTTCCCTTTATTTTCATGTGTAAAGGTACTGATGTATTTATGGATTTGATGGTTGATATGTTTATTGTGTTTTTGTTCCTATTATGTTGGTTATATGCCCATTTTATGACAACAATTATTTATGGCTCTCAGCATGTTTTTACTTGTATGTGAATGGATAATGTGTCTATTACCTAATAGATGATAATGCAACAAATTTCATAAGGAAACAATGGTTCATAGTGATTCCCAAATAATTATGATATCCCTACACTTAACTCTGTTATTTACACCTGTAGATTACATCTCGATGATATGTTTGATGAAATGCCTATCATGGCTAGCATGGATCCAATCAAGGTCTTGAATAGGTAATTGCATTAATATTTTCATTTCCATGTTAATTTGCTGATATGAAGAGATGGTTCAATTCTAGGCAGTGACCTGGGTTTCGGGCCTAAAAAAGTGGCTCAAATCTTGGAGTCGCTTGCATAGCACTGATAATTTGGGTCTCTGGTCGCTGCCAGGAAAGCTTGTGGGAGCAAATTTGGGTTTCTAGTCACCCTCATGCCTATAGCATGGGAGCGACTCGGCCTTAGATTGTCTAAAATCTCAATGGGACCCCAAGGCAAGTTGTCTAAACTATTGGATTGGTTCATGAGGGTCCTATAGGTAATGATTGATGTTTGTATGTTGTGTTTCCATCAATTACACTTCCTTAAGGTGACTTAGGAGGTCGAAACATATCATATTGGCCTCTCGTCTAATATTTACCCCAACTGGTCAGTTGCTTGGGCAAATGTGGGAGGAGGGTGTTACACAAGCAACTCTGTCGGGCTATTATCCTAGCTCCCTAGCAGTGGAGCAATGCTTGTGTTCCTCCATGACTCCTTTGGGGTACTTTCTAGGGCTATTGGAAATGGAACAACATTAGAGATGAAAAATTATACTCTGAAAATCTTAATCTTGCAAGCTACACTACCCTTCCCAACTCGAAACATAGAGATTATGTTGAGTCTTATGTTGTGTTCAACTAATAAGGTACAGAGGGGACCATGTCTAATCATGGGGTAAGTAGAAAAGGACAAGGTAATTTGTATGATGAATCAATACTACCTTAAGAACTAAGGCCTTGCATGGAAGAAGTTAACAAAAATAGAGAAGCTAGATTCTACCAATGTGTATCCAAGTGTTGTAGTGGCTCAATCACCCTACAAAAGTTTGGCCTACACTGAATTTTGGAGCCTATTGTGGATCTTGTGATCAATCGTTCCTTAGTCACTTATTGGTCAGTTGATGATTTCAAGCCCCCTTCTTTGATATTAAGTGGCGTTCACGCTTTTATCTTTATCTAGCAAGTGTCGTCTTCGGGCATGGGAATTATTGCTTGTCATGCAAAGGGGATATTTGGTTTACATCAAGGCATAATATTTGTGAAAATGAGCTGTTCTCATCATATAGAAATGTTTCACACTCATTTCCAAGGTTTCACACACCATTACACAAGTGTTGTCATTATCCTCACAAAGTCCATCGATGGGGCCGCACTTGTTGTAAGTTTCCACAAAGGTTGTTGCATTAAGTGAAGTTTGTTTTCATATGTTCTCAATGATCTATGTTGTATTACCAAGTATCCAAGTGTGTGGTCATAGTCAATTTATATCACTGTTCACATCAGTTCCATTGATCCCACACTTAGCTAAATTCTGGAGGATTCCTAGCAACCTAGCCTCATCTAGCCTTCCTAAACTACGCACTTCACATATAAAACCCTCAAGCTTTTTCCTTACATATTGGAACTTCATAATGTGCAAAAATCCTAGCCTCCCTTGGCCTCCAAAACTACGTAGATGCTTTATCTAGTTTCCTTCACTCAATCGAGGCTCACTGCCTTTAGAAAATACACAGTTTTGTCTCTCAAGCCTCTCAGTTGCTCAGTCCCCCGTGCCTCCTAAAACTGCATAGTTTTTCCTCCCAGAGACCCATCCCATAGTAGCCACTACCTACTTGAACTGATCAATTCTATCCCTTAGTAAGCATTGTGCAAATATTTCCCTCAGTGAGCACTGCGCAAATTTTTCCCTCATTAGGCATTGTTCACTCTCATCCCTCATTCCAACCCAGTCGTTGAGCCTTCCCCCTTGAATTAATACTAGTTCTGAATTAGTTAATGTATTATCATGTGTCATATTAGGAGTTTTTCATATTGATGTCATCTCACCATGAGTGAGTTGCAGATGCAGGTACTCTCTCACACTATGGAAAGATGATGAAGAAGGAGGACATGATAGATGACACTTAAGGAGCTAAGGATAATATATATCATCGTATAAGAAGACCAATGAACCCTGGGGTATGATAGAAGGTCATAGATCCGGACTGCACGAATAATCCATCTGATTCAAAACCATTTACAAGGTAGGTACGAAAAACAAAGCACATATTTCATGAAGTTGAAATGCACCTATTAATGTATTATCAAGGAAATCATATCATTGTCATATCATTATGTCTTCAATGACATGTATGGTCGCAACACCGAAATTCATTCCACATGTTTTCACTAAGTGTTTGAGTCCCTTTGACAAGATAGGAAATATGTCATCTTTTTACATGTTGGCTGTTGCACTTTTCGCATAAGCTCATTCTGGTGGTTTCAAGGGCTCATATTTGTGTTTACAAGTTTTCCTAACCATATGAACATCTGTCACACTCATTCACAAAATTTTGAGCACTGCCACATATGTGTCATCACGGTCATCATAAAGTCTATCTCGGGTGTCGCACTTGTTGTTGCGAGACATGAATCAGTCACACACAAGTGAAAGTGTGGTTCATGTGTCATGGATGCTCAATGTTGTTGATTCTTCAAGTATTCTATTTGTTAGGGCACAGTCAAAGCTTTATCACTTCACCTACCAGTCTCATTGGTCCAGCACTTTTTGAAGAAGCTCCCTGGCCCTTCAACTTAGCTTCACTCAGCCTACACAAAAATATTCCATAGTGGCCCCTCCTTCAGTCAAATTCATTGTCTCCCAAAAATGCATAGAGATTGTCCCTCAGCCCAGCCTTAACATGCATTACACAGTTCCAAATCTCAAGAGTCATCCTTGACTTCTGGGCTGCATAATGCGTAGTCACAAAGTCTCTCTCTATAACCTGCAACTCAATTATGTCTTAGTATTTGAAGTTGAATGCACCATCTTAGGCTAGTATGTTTTTGAGTTGATGTCATTTCATCATGAGTGAATTGTAGATACATGAACTTGGTGGGGTGACGAAGAAGGAGATGGAGGAAGACAGGAAAAGGACATTCTTGTAGCTGAGCATGGAAGCTAATATACCAAGACAAAGAAAAGGGACATCAACTCGCAACCACAACCTAAGACTTTAGATCACTGAAGATTCCTATCATCAAGCCATAAGGAGGTGGAAGACAAGAGTAGTCTCAAGCAGACATCATTAACAACAACAACAGTGACTTGGCATTGCCACATCACCAACATTCCATGTCAATAGTTTCATGTCATCTCATGTCATGAGTGATCATATGCCACATCACTATTATGGACCATGTACATTATATTCAAATGCATTGTAAGTGGAAGTCCAAAGGACACACATGAATATGGAGAGTCATATAAGTTGAAAAGTCATAGGAAGTTGAACAGTCATGTGGGTAGTCAAAGAGTCACAAATGGGAAGCATCACCCCTTGTTTATATATACCCCCTTATTGTTTGAGTAGAGGACTTTTCACCTTTGCTCCTCCCGTAATGAATTATAGAGATATGCTAGTTCTTTTGAGGAGAAAGGAGTGGCTTCAACACTCCAGTAATGGAGCTAGTGATGTTCATTGTATACATGTGTCTTCAAACTTTTTCTTAATATTAGAAGACCTTTGGGCCATCACATTCTTCAATCATGGATTATGGATATTTATAAGGCTAATATATGAATGTTTGTAATTCATGTTTGCTTTCATCTATGTTAAAGTAGCTGAACTATTGTGGTTATTTTGGCACTCTTCTTGTGAGAATGTGTTGTGAATGTTATGAACATTGTCTCATCATTGTGGACTACTCTGCTGGATATTCTACATACCTTTCCTTCAGACATTAGTTTCATGATTGTCTCATCTATGTAAACTATTCTGCTTGATGTTGTACAGGTACTTATTGTTTATGTGTGTCTCTACTAGGGTGGTACTACTACCTCTCTCTTAGAGGCTCACTTCTCCTCCCATCCATAGTAAAATAAATTAGACACACATACCAGTGGACAATCACCACGCACACCCACCTTGTTGTTCGAAGGAACATCAATATCCCTCTCTCTTGCTGAGAGTTAGAGCCAAGGCATATCTTTAAGATATATGGAAACTAGGTCGATATTCCGAATGGGGATCCTACGCTGAATAGTGTGAGGTCTAAATGGGACATCAAATCAAAGATACCCCCTTGGTTGACAAATTCCTAGCACCGTCAATGTTATGTAAAATTGACTTGGGTTTTGAATCAAGTTTGACTTGGCTAAATAGTAGTGGTTTTGGGCACATGGTATAGTGTACCCATGGTATTACTACCCATGGTATTGCATGTAATGGAGCCTATAAAAGGCGAGAAGACTTCATTGTAAGGTAGGCCAGGGAGGTGAGTGGTGAAGGATCACTTGGCCGGGTTGGCCAGGGTTTTTGGCCAAGGTTAATGACATCTCATTGGGTTGGTTGTTTCCTCGGATTTGGGGTTTTCCTATATAAACGTTTGTGTTTATGGTTTATAATTGTTGCTGGTTATTGTTCCTCTTGGTAAATATAGGTAAATATCCATAATTATTTTATGTTCCCCAGTAAATTTCTTAACAATTGGTATCACAACCTAAGGTTGTGTTTTGGCTTCAAAATGATGCTTCTGTTGCCAAGGATTATTTGGCCTGGTGGAAATATAAAGGGTTGATGCATAGTTTGTTTGTTTTTAAGCGACGGGTTGCAGCTATGGATAAATGAGAGCTCAGGGTACTGATCGTGGGAACTGATGTATACCATATGGCTCTATGGTTTTGCATATTGGTCAAGAATGTTGACGCGGAGAATTTACCTTCTGCTGGGAGCATGACCAAGGCTCCAAAGATGAGCGAGGAGAGAAGAACCACAATGAGGCCATGGACATGGAAGAGAATTAGGGTAATGATTGTTGTTTCTGACATGGAGAGCTCATAGGTTTCCTTGATGTGCAATGTGGAGGCCGCCAGGTTGAGCTACATCAAGGGAACCCCTTTCGGCCAATAACAACAACAACTTCAACTTGGAGTCATCCAAATAAAATTTTAATTCCTCAAAAGTATACATCACGTTGAGAGGAGGCACGATGCTCATCTAGGAGAATATTGGATGAGAGTATTTGGGATCTCTCTATGCCAAAACGTATATCTCCAAGTTTGAAGTGGTCCAGAGAAAGATAATGGGAGGTGAACGTTCAGATCTCCACCAAAGAAGTTGTTTTCAGGTGAGAGATGTGATAGGCAATGAGGCCCAATAACTTCATGTGGATGTGGGAAATATATTTCCTGCAAAGAAAACTGAAGGCATTCGTTTGTTGGTTGGATGAACTCATCAGTGAGAAGGCCACAACCTAGAATTTGTGAAGATGGTGATGGAATGGGTCAAGAGAAACACATTACCAATTTTTTGGAAAATTATATCAACTAGTGGCTTAGATCGGTAAGAAAAGGAAAGGTTGGTGTGTGGACTGTGCCCAGAATTGATTTAAGAGGAGATTACCATGTGGTTATTGTACATTGGTGAACTCAGCCTATGATTCTGAGAGATATCTCATCTCAAGGGTGCCTGAGTGAGATTGAGAGTGAACTCGTGGTATTGTGAGGTTCAAGTAAGAGATCTAAGTTTTGTATCATAGAAGTGACAGAGGGATGAACATCAAAGTCAATGAAAATGACGATGATGTTATGGTGGGAAAATTAATGGGATGTGGACCAAAATGGCGAAGTGGACTAGACGGAAGAAAATTTAATAATGGCAGAGAAACACAACAAACATCTTCTCGAGTTTCCTAAATTGATGGATGTGTTGGGGTTGGAGACGACCCTCTATGTGGTCGTCTGGATTGAATATCACACAACTGTGGAGATGATGATGGCTGCTAGAGCCTGAACCAAGTAGCGATGGTGGTGTGTTCCAGTCGATGATTAGATATGATGTTAATATAGTTGGAAAGGTACCTGGTGGATACATAACCGTGCAAGTTGTGATGAGAGCTAAAAAGCATTAGGCTCAAACATTGCAAAAGCAAACAAATTATGAAGTAGCAAATTGAGAAGAGAATAAAGCAAGATGCTTGATTTGTACCAGTGAAGGAATCCATAGAATTCAACTGTGCTAAGAGAGCATGAGGCACAAAGCATGTCAAGTTTAGAGGGTGGTTATACAAAGCAACAAGGAAAAAAAATAAATGAATTATAATGGATTCAAATTATATTGCATGTAAACAGGCACACTATTGTAAGACCTAGTATGGCATGCGTACCCCTAGGTAATCATCAATAAATTCTGGGTTAGACCTAGGTGATAGGGGGGATTTCGGGTTAAAAATATCCTGAGTAAAAGCCTTGATGGGGGTAAGGGCTAGAGTGAGCAAGGTTGTCTCACTTAGTCGGTTGGCTGGAGTTATTCAAAGAACCCCAAGTTAAGTTTAAGGGGGGAATTGTTAGGTAAAATTGACTCGGGGTTAAGTCAATTTTGACCTGGTTAAACGATAGTTGTTTTGGACACATGGTATAGTGTACCCATGGTATTACTGCCCATGGTATTGCATGTAATGGAGCCTATAAAAGCCGGGAAGACTTCATTGTAAGGTAGGCCAAGGAGGTGGGCAGTGAAGGCTCACTTGGTTGGGTTAGCCAAGGTTTTGGCCAAGGTTAATGAGATCTCATTGGGTTGGGGTCTTCCCCAGATTTGGGATTTTCCTAGATAAACGTTTGTGTTTATGGTTTATGATTATTGCTAGTTATTGTTCCTCTGGGTAAATATAGGTAAATCTCCATAATTATTTTATGTTCTCCTGTAAATTTCTTAACAATCAACACATCCTTAGATCTACCTCGATTTGTAGCTACAGATATCTTAGAAATAAACCCTTGGTCACCTATAGTAACCTATTGCTTGTCTATAAGGGAGAAAACCTCCACACTTATACCTATGTCTTTAGGACATGGGAAATTAACCCATTTCCTTACATCTAAGGATGAAAGTCTCTTAACCAAGTAGTATTTTAAACTTTTTCTCCAAGACTAAATGGTGATTTAACCCATAAATGATGCTTGGATGCTAGAACCCATAATCCCAAGGATTCAACCAAATTTGAAAATATGACGTATAACTTCCTAGTTGGGAACATGCCTTGGAGAAAGACATAAAACTACGAAACCTTACAATTACAAGTGTTCCACATTTGGGGTTTAATTTTGATATCCCAAAACTTATTTTAATACTCAAACTCTATGCTCATGTACTCTACACTAAAATACCTAGACTCAAGTATGATTTTTTCTCTAATATTAAAAATAATGCAATAGTAGGGTAACGATCCTACAACACAAATTCAACTTACCAAAACTAAAACACATAGGTCAATAATCGAGAAAAAATCCATCCAGTCTTGCACATGATAAAACATAAGATATACAACAAAACATATTTAAAAATATCAAAAACAAAAATTCAAGCAATCTCATATATGGAAAAATATAATATATCCAACAAAATTCATAGTGAAAGGTCTATTGATGAATCAATTACGTTACATTCTAATTTGGATTATGTCATATATTTAATGTGCCTTCCTCTCTCACTCTCAATATTCTCCTCTCTTGCAGAGTCCACACCTTCAGTGTCATTTCAATCCACATAATAAGCAAACTCATGTCCTTCTCATTATTGAGAATGTGTAACTCTAGAACCACCTGATGCTTTCATATTTTTTTCTCTAATCATCGAATCACTCCAATTCCATTTCTCTTACTTTTTTCTAACACACATTCTATTACGACCAACTTTCTCCTTCCTGGAGTCAATCTCTATTCGTTAGAAATCTATTTCAATACCAACACTCACAAGTCTCTCTTCTAGTCTATCTTCATTCCTTACTAAATGCCTTCATCACTACCACCTTTTTCCTTTTGGATTCCAAACATTTCATCTATCCACCTTTAAAGATCCATATTCAACATTTCTTAGCTTACACTTAATGCCATGTTGCAACCTTTTAACTCCCTATGATGAAATATTCATCTTTCCCTTCAAAACTTTATCTACTTTCTTATGTGCTTAATACTCTATGCCAACTCTTGATTCTATATACCAACTATTTCCTTGTGGCTCGAAAACCCTTGTGATGGCAAATGTGAACTTATTTTTGTTTTAACATGTTGTAGGACTAAACGAGATGTCATTGATTGGCTTCTTATCACTTGTGATGATGTCGATGACCTGTGGAGTGGCGTGGTCATTTCCATCCCTACATCGTTTCAGGGATGGGTAGACTGTGGATTTATGAATAAGGGATCTAGGTTTTCAATATGTTGTGATTTCCCAAAAACAGTGGAAGAGAGTAAATCTTGTGGCTATAAAAAGTTTAAATATGTTAGCAATCCATGTATGTTGATTTCTTCCCACAAAATGAAGGATACCCCATATCCATCTACTATGATGTTCTAGTGTGGCCACAAAAGGGGAGGTGTTGTTTTCGAAAATGTGTATCCTTTGCTTGTTTTCTTGGGATTGACATAGAGTGCACAAGCTACTATTATTGGCAGTGCAGACTAGAGAAGGTATTATTAATACTATTTTGTTTCACTAGATGCATAAATCACACTATTTTGGTCACTCAACAGTCATACCAGAGCTAAACCCCTCTTTTTTTTTCATTCTATGTGGATATGGGGGTTATAGAGTCATTGAAGTTTGGTGTACCTGGATCACTATTAGATATAAACCCACAAAAAATTGAAACTCACCCTCTCTAGTTGGAGTTGGTCGTCCATCGGTCTTTGGAGAAACCATATTATTTCCAAGTTTTCATTAAAAGCGTTCAGGGGAAGATTGTACTATTTTGGATCAAGGCTACAAATACCATTCATGATCTAAAACAAAGTATCAAGAACAAGTGGTATATTCCTGTTCAATATGAAAACCTTATTTATGCAATGAATTTATTATAGGACTATTCACAGATCAAAGATACTGGGATATACAAGAATGCATCCATTATTCTAAACCTATGGTTGCATGATGCTGCTCCAAGTTCAAGGACTCAATATGGATCGTCTTCATACAAGGATGCAAGCAAGGGAAAGTCTCCCCTTCCTTTTGGTCAACCCCATAACAACACTGGGCCTCATATCCAAAATAATTTTGGTCCCTACATTCTTGAACAAATGGAGAATGTTCTTAGCATGGATGTAAAACAGTCAGAGGTAAACACTCTCTTTTCTGCTCTCAAATCAAAGGTTTTCATTTGTAGATATAATGGTTTTTGGCCCAAACCTAAGGCTCTACATCAATCGATATTAACCAAATGGACACCAAACTACAACATTTACTCATGTTCCAAATGTTTTTTCGTTGTTCAATTTGACACAAAAAGAAATTGATATTATACTAAATGATGAACCATGGTTTTGGGGTAATGTGACCTTTTTCATTACACCATGATTCCCATAATTTGATGCCACAACTATGGTGGCTTCTACTATGCCATTGTTTATGAAACCCAAATCTCCCCCTTCCATTTTGGCATCCCAGATTCATAGATGACAATGGGAACACAATTGGAAAATTCAAGAAAATGGACAATGAAAGGATAAACAAAGGTATCTTTACATTTTCCATAATATTTGTAGAGACTAACCTCGGTAAAGGTGTTCCTAGCCATATACAAATGAAATATCAATTTTTTTGTTGGACCCGAGTTTTATTTCATGAGAACACCGCTTTAGATGATGGGAATGTTTTCAAATGGACATTTACAAAACACATGTCACCGAGATAAAAAGTACCCGAAAAAGAAGAGGCCAACAAATAAACAAAAAATTTGGTAGTATACCAACCCTAACCTATCAACCGATGAGGAGGAGGATATTCCAGAAAGCCAACCTATCCAATCAAGGAGGAAGCTTAGATTCAAACTGGTTTACCCATAGTTGGGAGTGTGGTGACTCAGGGATTCTTCTAAGCAAAACATGGTAGACACAAAATTTTTCATTTCTTTAGATCATTATATTAATGAGACAGTCACGGTGGATGTTTTGGGAGGCACAAAACATGTCCATGTATTTGAAAGCTCAAATTTGGACAAGGAACATCCTCTAGAGATAACCGAGGTTTCTTTGGCTTTGGTTCCAATGAGTACCAGTACAAGGGTTTGGAAACAGGTCCAGAAAAAAGAAAGGAAGCAAGGGGGATATGAGTGTTGCTTCTTAATCTTTCCCCAATATCTATATTTCTTTTGTTGTTTTCTCACTACTTTGTATGTATTTTTCTAGGCCTTTATAATTTTATTTGTCATGCTTTAGGCATATACTTTTTCTTATGTACACCACACATGGATTTGGGTATATCCATGGAGAATGCACACTCATAGTGTGGATATACATAATGTTTTTTCTTTCTATCATTGAATGAAAGTACATGTTTCTTTTAGGAGGAAAAAAAACTATTTCCTTATGCCTCTAAAATTGTTGCTTCCTCTATGCACATATTATAGTTCTCATCCCTTGCATTGTTGCAAATAAAGACACATCTAGATGCCTTTTCATTACCTATGATTCAAGTGGATATAGATAGAGGGTTCAAAATTGATCATCCTTGCATCATTTATAGGAAGGTGACCATGACCTACAACTGATATGTCAATTTCCATGAATATTCATGTTATGTGGAATAAATGACAATAACAATCACTCATAATTTAATTTTCAATATGGGGTCATAGACTTCCAGGCACTACATTTTTTGTGCAGAGATTGAGACAATAGTGATATGCTACACTAGGGACCTAACTAAGAAAAGCATCAAAAACTTGAATCACCTTGGGTTACCATTGAAGAGTCAACTCTTAGACTTCAACAGTTGGAACAAATTCAATGGAAAGTTCATACAACTTAATGAAGAAATCCTATCTAAGGGACCACTAAGTTCTTAGTGCTAAACCCTCCTAGACTGGTTGACCTTCCCTTCCCTCAAGTCTTGAGGTGCACACAGTATCAAGAACTCACTATGGGTTCCAAAATCACACTTCAGGAAAGGAAACCAGGCATAATAAGCAACTCTTGTCATATATGAAGTGTTGTTGTCATAGTTGAAAGGAAAGAGACTAAGCCTAAATTCCCTCCAGGGTTGTTCCACTGCAAGATATTAATTCTATAATTCAAGGGCAATGTTAATAAAATCAAGTGTGAAGTCTACAATAATGAAATTTAAACCCTATTTCAAACCATTATAAACACTAATCAAATATGAAAGTTGTCATTCAATAAACAATGTACATAAATTAATCTTTAATAGAAAGGAACATAGCACTATCATCATGTTGTGGCCACAACCACCAACCTATTAAAATTTGCCTTGATAGCAATTTTCAATGGGCCCACTTATAAGTTTATCTTGCACTCCTCCGAATGATCTATCCTATCCCAAGGATTTTCACTCTTTGCCAAGCCAAATCTTTAATTTCTAAATGGTCAAGGCCCCCTTTGATAAATCTCTACTGCATAGTTCATTCTTGACCCAGCTTAGCCCTTCATTCATTCCCTTCATCAGACTTCTCAATCTTCATATGCATTCATGGTATTTCTATGCCCACACGCATAATCACCCCCACCCTCACTACAGTCATTTGTGCACTTAATACACAAAACCTTCTATCGCCCCTTTATTTTCATTATGACCCTTTATAACGAGAATCCTTCGCAAAGCATGCATAAATACCTTTTGGGGGCCTATCACAACTAACATAATGCATTCATGGCTACCGGACCCGAAAACATTGTTAACCACATTTTATACATCATCGAGTCTGAAAGCCCATCGCATATCACAATTGGCCTGGGTATGAGGCCTTTACATAAAGCAGTCTACTGTCTTTCGGACTTGACGAAGTTATTAACCAGAATATATGCGCTATCGGGTCTAGTTCCCAATCGCTCATCTCATATCGCCGGAGCGCAGGGGCATACAGTTAGCGGGGAGGCGGAAGCTGGACCCGTCGATGATTATAAAGCCAGACATATTTATTTTCAAGTCTGCCCCAATGGCCATACACAGATTTTTCCCATTATCCATGTGTTGTGCGATAAAACATTAACGTCAGGGTTTTCCAAAGGGAAGGGTAACATTGTGGATCTGAAGCGATTTATGAACCTTAACACATATGTGTTTTGGGTCCAGAATCCATTTTTCATATCGCAATCGGTGAGGTCCCAAGGCTTGAACATAAGGTGCACAGCAATGTGGCGGACTCGTCGATCCTGTTAAGCATACCATATAATATATATCGAGTTTGGAATTAATCACTTATCGCTATCGGAAGGCACAGGGCTTATATATATGGCAAGCTACCGTCTACTGGACCTGATGGTTTTATCAACCACGATATAATTATATATATATATATATATATATATATATATATATATATATATATATATATATATATATATATATATATATATATATATATATTGAGTCCGGAGCATTTCGCATATCACAATCGGCCTGATCCAAAGTTTCATATATAGTGCACCATAACCTCTCGGACTTGCCGATGATTACAAAGCCTAGGATATAGATTTTCAAGTCTGCAATTTGTGTTTTGCGATAGCTTTCGGTGTAAATAGAGTTCTCGCTTGCAGGACTAAATCGATGTATGGATTAAAGACCAAGGGGCCTATGCTTTCACGATTGTTCTTTTGATTTTATAAATGCTTCATGAAGGAAAATATTTGTTGTTTTAGGCATTTTATCATTTGTTTGTAATCATAAGGCTAATATGAATTATCTCTGCAGGTGAGCTCGAGTAGATTCAGTAGCAGATAGAGGCACTATATGTTTAGATGACACCTCTGTAACATCGGTTGGGTACTGCAAAGTCAAAGCATGCAGAAAGGGAGATGGACCATCATTATGCATGATGAAGGCTTGCTCCATGGTAAGGAAAGCACAGCGCCGATCCCTCAAGATGTCACTCCTTCCAAAAATGCCTCAAAGTGTGCCGGGTGTGAGATGGTGGACACGACGTTTCAAGTTTCCCTCAAGAAGCGACTAGAAATAATAACTATTCCACACAAGTGCAGTGAAGGGATACACAGCCACGCTCAGTTCCTTCGACACCTATCCATTTCGCAAGAAGAAAAACGCTCCAGCAAAGTGACTTCGATGTGGCAACAACCTCATCACTCCTATCCCTGTGTACTCAATTTGCATTCCGAAAAAAAGTGGTGGAGATGAAGAGGCAGGGAAGACCGAGAGCGAGAGTTTTAGCATAAATAGTACCCCCGAAGAGGGGAAGGACTTTTTGCTTTTGAGAAGAATAGTGTTGCTTTACTGTGAATGAGGAGGACTATTTTTTAGGGAAGAGGGAGCCATTAGTTTCAAACCCTTTATATTGGTTTGGATCAGAGTGTTGTTACTGGCGTGAATGTAAATTTGATTTATATGTATGCATATTGATGACTTACAATTCACTATTGGTCTTGTTAAATTGAATGTGATTCAGTTTCATGGTTAACTTGTGAATCATCTCTGATTTGAAACTAAATTAAACATCAATTGTAGTTTTAATTCCATAGAAGAATGTAGATTCCTATATGAGTGATTGGATTGCAATTTAGCTTTAATACAGTTTTGTCCAACTGTGAATTCAGTGCTTGATTCATTTGGACTTGAATCTATGCATGATGTTTAACCTTCTTTATCATGCTCCTGTTGAACATATATATGATGTTTAAACCTCTATATCTTGCTCTTGCAGGATAGATTAGAGTAGTTAGTAGTATAGATAGGATTTAATACATAGAGGTTAGTTGTTTGATTTGGTTGATTTAATTAAAGTCTTCCTCCCAAAAGCAATCTTTCGACATGTTCAAGCGTTTTATGGGATCCCTTAAAACTCGTCGGAGCTAGCCAATCCAAATGAATGCAGGTCTAAATGGGGCTTGCAATCGGGTTAGTTCCCCTTGTTGGCATAGTGCATATTAGCCATGTCAACAAATTGGCACTAGAAGGAGGGCCTGAACCGCCCTCTCCAGCTTTTCAAGATTTCATCTATAAGTGCCACGCATGGATTCAAAAGGATTAATGTATGGATCGTAAAGGTTGGAGGGATCCTGTCCCGCATTTGAAAGAGCCTCATTTTGAAGAAACAGAGACCCATCTAAGTCCTATTTCCGGGTCACCCAAAGAAGAAAGACTATGGGAGTATCCTATCACCCAGGAACAACCGATCATAATACTTACTCAGGCTTATGCTCTTTCCCTCTCTCAGCTTCCCATCTTTCACTCTTTACCTCTGAAAACTAAGAGAAAGCCAAGGATATTTACCCTGATCGAAGATACATCTGCAGCCACTTCTCTCGAAGATATTGTGCTAGAATCCTTGCAAAGTATCGACACCCCTTGGGAAGAAATTCTTGAGGATTCCCCTTTTAAAGGAAACTCCTCGCTTGATTTTGATAATCCTAATGGAGAAGTCTCCAACCAAAACTAACTTGTCCATAATATGGCCAATGTTCCTCCTCCGGGTGGGAATCAACCTCCACCTCCTCCTCTAGGTGCACTCCCTCCCTGGCTTGCACAAGATGCTGTAGAGGTACCTGGGCAGCAGCAACCCTTACCCAAAAATACAGAAAGAGTGTTACCTAATTTTGACCCTGAGTGGGGAGATACTGTTGATAACCATATTCGCTCTTTCTTCTTAGCATTGCGCAGGTTAGGGGTCACTAATGAAGATGTGGTTTGCCACATGTTCTCTTTTACTTTGACTGGTGCGGCCTCCACATGGTATTTCAGCTTGAGAATAGGGTCAATCACTTCTTGGGATGCTTTTCAACAGGCCTTTTTGGACAAATTTGGTCATGACAAAACACCTGCAGCCTTAGTTTTATAATTATCCCATCTGAAAATGGAGACCAAGGAGAAGGTTAAGGATTTTAATATCCGATTCAACACCTTATTCAATATAATACCAGCCACCACTAGACCTACTGAGGAAGTGCTCATGGAGTTCTATGTCTCTGCTCTCCTTGTCCCTACAACGATGTGGATTAAAAGGAGTAATGTGCAAACCTTACAAGGTGTTATCGATGAAGCGGTAAAGGTCGAGAATGAAATGCTCAGTCTTACAACATGCCACCCTACAACTAGAGAAAAGAAAGCCTCTTAGACATCCAAGAAGAATAATGGAGATGATAACAAAGGGGCTGAAAATAAAGAAAGGGAAACCATGGATGTGGAAGGGTTGCATCGGATCATTAAAAAGCTAATGAACATGGTCATTTATATGAAAAGGAATCATGGGGAGAGTACTAGTGGCCATGGAGGAGACTATAACAACAGAAATCCCTTCAAGCCTTTCTATCATAAGAAAATAGAAGGTGGTCATAGTCGAATTGCATTGCATACTCCACCTAATGAAGGGGCTTTAAACACAGAATATTTGGCTCTTATTGGATCACTCCTTAACAAAGAAGAACCTATACTGGAGCTCAAACTAGAACAAGGAGACGAGGAGGAATACCAAGTAGAAGAACCCTCAGAAGAGGAAACCCAGATTAATGTGTTGTGGGATTTCCATAGTAATGAGAACGATGACGAGGGAGATAACCCCGCAGAAAAAAACACTAATGAAATCCACACACGAAGTAAAGGGCCGCTCCCAGGTGCGATAAAACCCATAGACCGGATCAAGCAAGATTCTCGCCCTATGAAAATATCTTCTCCCGAAGTTTCTATTGGAAAAGATAGATCTAGTAGTGATTCCAGGAATACTCCAGTTGCAAACCATCCAGAAAAGGATAAGACATCTCCCACTGCAACTAAGGTGACTCAAGATGGTAAACTCTCGTCTCAGAACAGCAAAACAGGTATGTTTACCTTTCCCTATCCCATTTATAACATTGACTACAATATTGTAGATCATCTCAAGAATTCAAGGGCTAATATTACGTATTTTGACTTGTTAAAATTATCGCAAACAAAGAGGTTTATTGCTAAAAGCCATGAATGAGCGAAACTGCAAAACTCCACCACCTCCAATGGAAAAACCAAGAAGCCAATCTCCAAACCTGTTAGTACGACTAGCGCAGCCCAAATACCATCAGCTATGGAGGCCATGTTGTCTAAAATGAATCGAAATCCCCAAGATGTCAGTGCTATTATGATAGGGAGGAAATCAAAATATATGACTC
The DNA here is from genome assembly GCA_000404065.3 of Pinus taeda. Taxonomy (NCBI): domain Eukaryota; kingdom Viridiplantae; phylum Streptophyta; class Pinopsida; order Pinales; family Pinaceae; genus Pinus; species Pinus taeda. The sequence goes on along the minus strand of APFE030239904.1, from coordinate 368,814 downwards.
CACCCTTCTTTATCACATTCGAAATCTTCAACATGAATGTGCATAATTGCTTGGTAGACTCTGGCGCCTCATCCACTATTATTCCTTATGCTGTTGCTAAGAGACTTTAGTAGAACGAATGTGAGAGTTATTGGGGAGTTGAAAGATGTGTTGATTCGGATGGCTACCAAACCTCAACATGCTCAAGTCATTGATATAGTGGTAGTGGATATACCTAAGGCTTATGGGATGCTACTTAGTAGGGACTGGTCATCAAATCTAAATGGATATTTCTCAACTAATTGGTTCCATATTGCGTTGCCTCGAAGGGGAAAAATTGATATGCTAAGAGTGGACCGGGAAAGATACATGAAGTACTGGTAATGGAACCAAATAGCCCCAATGAACCCGTAATGTTCTATAACTCTATCCTTGGGAATTATAGTTCTAATGTTTATGCCACGGAAACATGTTTTGGGGAGTGCCATGCAGAAACAATCAAGGAGGCTTTGAAAAACACATAGTTGGAAGAAATAATTAAACACCCCCATAATCCAACTGATGAATTACATTGTATTATAGTAGATGAAGGAAATAATTTCATAGGAAGTAGTTCTTTTAGCACAACATTAGAGTTTATTTCGGGACACTTCACTTGGATGACTCTAACTGTCTTGAAAGTGCAGGGGCTAGGAGCATTTTCATTGGCCCACTAGTGAAACAACGTCTGATGTCCAATCGGTTGGAATGCACGCGCACCAGTAATGCAACAGAACATAAAGGCTTGCTGAAAGGCCTAAGAAGAGCCATTGAAAGGAATGAAAAAAATCTCAAAGCTTTTGATAACCCATAGATAATGGTGAACTAGGTAAAGACAAAGATAGACTGCAGTCCGCCACACCTGGTGAGGCACCAACACGAGGTATGGAGTTTAATTAACAATTTTGATTCCTTAAATGTCACATATATACCTCGAAAATATAATCATGATGTCGATCTGATGACTGCTATGGTTGCGAAACTTTTGCCTAATCTTAGATTAAACAAGAATAAACTATATGTTGAATTGATTTTCAAATCATCCATAACTAATAACATCTCAAATTGGTAGGTGTTTGAAGGAGATAACCAAATCCTTGAGTTCCTGCATTGTGAAAGAACAATTAGAAATGCAGCCATTAACAAAAAGGAGCATGACTTAAATGGAAGTGAAGATGAGGTGATATCGTTCACTGAGAAATTTATTTACCTTTCATCTCTCATGAGTGAGCCAATAGGTAAGCACACAAAATTACAACACCCATCGTTGAGCCCATTCCAAGCTATGGAAAAAATTGGTCACAGAATTTACAAATTGAAAACCTTACAAGGAGAAACTGAAAAACTCCCTGTTAATGGCCAACATCTCAAGAGATACTTCCAGTAGCCACCACACGGTGTTTACCTTCTGAGTAGGTTAGATTTCCTTTCTTTCTATTGTTAGTTTAGTTGTATTTTTGTCCTCTCTTTTTCTTTTTCTACCAAGTCTATTTTTCTGTTGTTTTGAATTACATTCCTTTGCAGCTAGCTGATTGTAGTCCTCTAGACTCGTTCTACACTCCAGATTTCCCCTCATTCACTACTCTCAGCATTTCCCTTCCTCATTAACTTGTTGATGATTCTGTTGTTCCTGAATCCATCATTTCCCTGCAAATCAAGCAAACTTTCTATCAGCCCATGAGCACTTGAGAATCAACAACAGAATGCTAACCGAAACCCTTCATTGGCATCTGCTGGGAACTGTGTGAGATCCATTGATAACTTGGATATCTGGAGCATGTAGGGGCATATTTATAAAACAAAAAATGTGTAACTACAGGTGGACTGGCATGGAGGAACGTTGCATTTAAATAAATCCCACTCAAACCTAGCCTATACTTGCTTGTAAGGTTTACAGTCATTCTCCATTGGTCCCATCCACCACACTAAATGGTCCAATGCTCATTAATCACAAGTAAACCTCCTTTCATGGGCTAAGCTCACTATCTCATACCCTATGGAAAATCTAATTGTGCTCTAGTCCTTGTGCCTGAAACTGGAAGGACTCACATAAAAGGAAATGAAATGTCAAGTCCTTGTGCCAATCTAGAAGGACATGTTGTTTGCGAAGCTAGTTAGAGTAAGGACTATTGCTAGGCTCAGAGTACCAGTTGACACAGCAAACCCAACCTTGCTTAAGCGGTTTAAAAATATGGCATTATCCATGATTGTGCCCCATTCAATCAATAAATATAGCACTAAATTCTCATATAAAGTGCAAGAAAAACATGTCTACATCAAGCTTGATGAGCAATAAAGAGCTGAGGTACACACCTAAACAGGTATAGACAGACCTGTGATGGCCCCAAAGGGATTTTTGAAGTGGGAAACAAGTAGAGGAAGGTCAATAAACCCCATAATACTACCATTGGAGAATGCCTGTCAAAATCATATCAGCAAGTAGAAGCTATTTGTCTCTATGCCCTCTGAAGTAATAATGTTTAAGTGGAACCCATGCTTGTCCCTCCATATAGTTTGCATTTCAAGTTTATTTTAACATCTTGATGTTCTATTGTTCTAAAGGTTATTTGGAAGCAGAGATAACTAGTTCGCCCAGCGATTCGCCATTTGTTGTGGCCACAACCACCGCCCTATTAAAATTTTCCTTGATAGCAATTTTGAATGGGACCCCTTATAAGTTGATCTTGCACTCCTCCAAATGATCAAACCTGTCCCAAGGATTTTAGCTCTTTGCCAAGCCAAATATTTAATTTCTAAACGGTCAAGGCCCACTTTGATAAATCTCTGCTACATAGTTCATTCTTGACCTAGCTTAGCCCTTCATTCATTCCCTTAATTAGAGTTTTCAATATTCATATGCATTTGTGGTATTTCTATGCTTGCATGGATAATCATCCCCACCCTCACTACAGTCGTTTGTGCACTTAATACACAAAATCTTCTACCACCCCTTTATTTTCATTATAACCCTTTATAATGAAAATCCTTTGCAAAGCATGCGTAAATGCCTTTTTGGGGGCCTATCGCAACTAACAGAATGCATTCATGACTGTCGGACCCGATGGCATTGCTAACCGCATTTTATACATCATCGGGTCCGAAAGCCCGTTGCATATCGCAATTGGCCTGGGTATGAGACCTTTACATAAAGCACTCTGCTGTCTTCCGAACCCAATGGAGTTATTAACTGGAATATATGCGCTATCGGGTCCGGTTCCCAATCGCTCATCGCATAGCGGCAGAGTGCAAGGGCATACAGTTAGCGGGGAGGCAGAAGCCAGAGCTACCGATGATTATAAAGCCAGGCATATTTATTTTCAAGTCTGCCACAATGGCCATATGCAGATTTTTCCCATTATCCATGTGTTGTGTGATAAAGCATTAACGTCAGGGTTTTCCAAAGGGAAGGGTAACATTGCGAATCCAAAGGGATTTATGAATACTAACACATACGTGTTTCGGGTTTGGGATCGATTTCGCATATCATAATCAGCGAGGTCCCAAGGCTTGAACATAAGGTGTGTAGCGATGTGGCAAACCCGTTATCCTATTAAGCATACCATATAATATATATAGGGTCTGAAATTAATCGCTTAATCACTATCGGAAGGCACATGGCTTATATATATGGCACGCTACCATCTACTGGACCCGATGGTTTTATCAACCACGATATATATATATATATATATATATATATATATATATATATATATATATATATATATGTTCGGTCCAGAGCATTTCGTATATCGTAATCGGCCTAGTCCAAAGTTTCATATATAGCGCACCATAACCTCTCAGACCCGTCGATGATTACAAAGCCTAGCATATAAATTTTCAAGTCCACAATTTGGATTCGACTATGTTTTGTGACACCTTTCAGTGTTAACATAGTTCTCGCTTGCAGGACTGAATCAATGTATGGATTAAAGACCGGGGGGCCAATTCTTTCATGATTGTTCTTTTGATGTTATAAATTCTTCATGAAGGCAAAGGTTTGTTGTTTTAGGCATTTTATCATTTTTTCATAATAATAAGGATAATATGAATTATCTCTGCAGGTGACGTCTAGCGGATCTTGTAGCAGATAGAGGCACCATATGTCTAGATGACACATTTGTAACCCTAGTTGGGTACTGCAAAGGTGAAGCATGCAGAAAGGGAGATGGACCATCATTATGCATGATGAAGGCTCACTCTGTGGCAAGGAAAGCAGAGTGTCGATCTCTCAAGATGTCACTCCTTCTAGAAAAGCCTCAAAGCATGCTGGGTGTGAGATGGCAGACACATCATTTCAAGTTTCCCTCAAGAAGCACAGGAAATAATAATTATTCCACATAGGTGCGGCGAAGGGATACACAGCCACGCTCAGTTCCTTCGACACCTATCCATTTCTTGAGAAGCCAAAAGCTCCAGCAAAGTGACCCCGACGTGGCAACAGCCTCACCACTCCTATCCCTATGTACTCAATTTGCATTCTGAAAAATAGTGGGGGAGATGAAGAGGCAAGGAAGACCGAGACCGAGAGTTTTAGCATAAATAGTACCCCCAAAGAGGGGAAGGGGTTTTTGATTTTCGAGAGGAACAGTGTTGCTTTATTGTGAATGAGGAGGACTATTTTTTAGGGAAGAGGGAGCCATTAGTTTCAAATGTTTTGTATCGATTTGGATTAGAGTGTTGTTACAAGCATGAATGTAAATGTGATTTATGCATATTGATGACTTACTGTTCACTATTGGTCTTGTTAAATTGAATGTGATTCAGTTTCATAGTTAACTTGTGAATGGTCTTCGATTTGAAACTAAATTAAACATCAATTGTAGTTTTAATTCCATAGAAGAATGTGGATTCCTATATGAGTGATTGGATTGCAATTTAGCTTTAATGTAGTCTTGTCCAGCTGTGAATTGAATGATTGATTCATTTGGACTTGAATCTATGCATGATGTTTCACCTTCTTTATCACGCTCCTACTGAACATATATGTGATGTTTAAACCCCTGTATCATGCTCTTGCAGGATAGATTAGAGTAATTAGAAGTAGTATAGATAGGATTTAATACATAGAGGTTAGCTATTTGAGTTTGTTGATTTAATTGAAGTCTTCCTCCCAGAATCAATCTTTCGACGTGTTCAAGCAATTTACGGGGTCCCTTAAAACATGTCAGAGCTAGCCAATCCAAACGAGAGAAGGTCTAATTGGGGCTTGCAATTAGGTTAGTTCCTCTTGTTGGCATAGTGCATATTAGCTATGTCAACACATTACTAAAGGATTAGATATTAAAACCATTCAAACTCATCACCTGTAAACAACCCACAACTTTTGTTAATTGAATGTATATCTATAGGAATGATATAATGATTATGCACGAACTAAACAATATCATCTATCAACAATGAACGTTCTATGTTAACCTATGTAGGGCACGTATAAGAGATGTGAATGAAGTGTTATAGTTCTATTCTTTGAGAAATGGAAACAAGAAATTCCAGTTTAATTTGTCCTTGAATTAAACTGTGAATTATATTCAAATTCTATTCTCATAGCAACTTAAAATTAGTTAATTAAGTTTATTAAACTTACTTAACTTAGGAAATTCGAGTTGGAAGTCTTTCTGTCGTCATGTGTATGTTCTCCCTACTTTGTAGGAGTCCAGTGTGAGTTAATTGTGAGTTGTAAAATAGAAGACTCAATTTCATGAGTCAGTACAATTAAATTAGTTCTCAAACTGATTGAGAGAACTAATAGTGTATTAACTGTCAATGATGTCAATAATGAACTCCACCAGTGATACTCTAGTTAACTGAAAATTTACTCAAAAGCTCATGCATGTCAATTCTAAGAAAGATCCAATTGAGACTAGAGTGAAGGGACAGTGTGTTATTTGTTTTATATTTTTCTGAGTAGCACTGGTAGTGCATCCATTTAGGAACTAACCCTTCAGGGATTTTGCAGTTTTTATAGGCTTAATTTCCCTTTAAATACAAGCTATCCTCCATAGGAATTGCACATTGGAATAGAGACATGGAGAGCTTGTGAAGAGGCTAAGCTTTCGCCTTGACATTTCTTATGAGACGGAGATTGAATTTGTTGAGTGTTGGGATTGTTGTAGAGAGAACAAGCATTGTAAATTCATCTTGATTCATACAAAACAAATAGTGGGGTTTTGAGTTCTAACTTTCCCTGGATATTTATTGTGTTATGTGCCTTTGATTCTATTCCTCTATTGATTATTGTTTACTTGATGCTTATGGGATTCCACTGTAATGAGTATAAGTATATTATTGTCTATTGCTTTATTAAATTGCATTAGCTTGTGAATCTACAAGATTTTTTGCATGGCATCGGAGCTAAGAAAAATATACTAGAGGAAATTTCGAAATTTTAAGTTTCTCGGTTACAGGTGAAAGTTGAATTTGCAATACATAAATCAGGATTGGCAGATGGTGTTCCACGGGTTAAGGCATGAGTATGCCTTGGAAGGCAGCTCGAATATCATAGTCTAGATGGACAAGATGGAGGTTGTGCTAGAGGACAATGGCTTGAAGGAATTTTTTGAACAAGAAATTCCTAAGCTAGCAATTACTGATGCACAGAACTTGGCCGAGTGGAAGAGGTTTGTGATGAAGGCAAGGTGGATAATCCTTGAGGGAGTTTGAGATCATATTGTCTCGAGTATCCATGGAAAGGAAACCCCGGGCGCTATGTGGAAAACATTGACGGACTTGTATTAGAATAGCAGTGATCAAAGGAAGTTGGCACTGAAGGATAAACTTCATAAAATTGAGATGGAGAAAGGTGAGACAATTCCAAAGTACTTGAACAAGTTCACTCAATGTTGAGATGAACTTGGAAGTGTTAGAATCACAGTTTCTGAGGAGGATATGGTGAGCCTTTCTCTTCTTGGACTCCCAAAGAGTTGGCATAGTTATCAAGACTCTATCAATGGTTGGGAGAAGCTGCCAGATTGGGAACGACTATGGTTGGATTTGATGTAGGATGAGATCAGGAGCAACACTAGGGATGGCTCTTCATCAAATTCTAATGTTGAAGATAACTATGCCTTAGCGGTTAAGGTGAGGAGGGGAAAGGTAAAATTTCCCATTCCAAATCAGATTCTTATCATGGAGGTAAGAAGAAGCCCATGAAGAAATTTAAATGCTTTCATTGTCACAAGATGGGTCACTTTGCTACAAATTTTCCATTGAATAATTCCAAGGAGAAATCCTTAGGAGGAGAGGTGGGTGAGGCTTTGGCCTCCCAATTCGAATTGGACTTTTCCCTCATTGCATGCATGGTATCTTCAATGATGGGAAGTTTCTAGTACTTACGTAGTGGAGCTTCTTTCCACATGATTGGCGACAAAGATTTATTCAGTGAACTAGATGAGAAAGATCTCAAGATGCATATCGAGATGAGTGATGATGGTAGGTAGAGTGTTACTAGTGTGGGCAATATTACTTTTCAGAGGGAGCATGTAGCTCGACTCACCTTGAAGAATGTTATGCATGTACCCGGATTGAAGAAGAACTCGGTATCCATTGCCATGTTTGAGGATAGAGGCTATGATGTGATATTTTCGAAAGGAAAGGTGTTCCTTTGACACATAGCCATGGGTCAAGTAAAGAAGATAGGGATTCGATTTTAGAATCTATGTAAGATAGAGGTAGAGGATTGTGCTGCTTTGAGTTAAAAAGTGGAAAATAGGTTGAGTTGAGACATCGGCGAGTTGCGGCATAGGTGATTAGGCCACTTGCATCATGGGGATTTGAAGATATTACAGCAAATCTCTATCAGTCTTCCCAAAGGTACGCTTGAGCAAGTTGATACATGCAAGGGTTGTACTTTGGGAAAATACACCAATTCTTCCTTTGGAGATAGAGACATTCAACTAGAGTCTATTCTGGAGAGAGTCCATTCAGATGTGTGTGGACCATTCTCAAAATCACCCATGGAAAAACACAGGTATTATGTTATATTTGTTGATGACTATTCTCGTAAACGCTAGGTATTTTTTATGCAGAAAAATGATCAAACTTTCATAAAGTTTATGAGTTTAAAGCATTGGTAGAGAAAGATTCTAGCAAGACGGTTAAAGCTCTATGGAGTGATAATGGTGTTGAGTATGTCTCCAATGATTTTAAGAACTTCTGTGCAATAGAAGGGACTAAACGAGAGTTGATGGCACCCCATAACCCTCAACAGAATGGGGTTGATGAGAGGAAGAATAGGAGCATAGTAGGGGCAGCAAGGGCAATGTTGCATGATCAAGGCCTACCACTACACTTGTGGGTTGAGACATGCAACATAGCGGTTTATGTTCAGAACCATGGCCCTATAGCCCACATTGGATACTTGAGATGAAGACACCAGAGGAGGCTTATTCTCGTAAGTGGCCAGATGTTGGTCACTTCAGGATTTTTGGGTCATCGGTTTATTTCCATGGTGATCAAAGATGCACGGAAGAAACTTGAGCCAACAATAGAGTTGGGAATATTTATGGGGTACACTTATACACCCCACAACTATTAGGTGTACATGCCAACCAGTCGGATGATAGTGGTTCGCAGGGATATTAGGTTCGATGAGGAGAAGGCCATGTGAGTATCCCTTGAGAGGGAGCTTGAGCTACATGCAGATGAAGAGCTTTTAGCTCCTAAGGTTGAGGGACCTTAGATTGATGTGGAGTAGCCACATGCAGAGGTTTAGAGAGTGGAGACATCCACTCAGACAGAGTCTTCTATAGAGGGAGGAAAGAACACTAGAGAGGTTGACATATTTTTGGATGATGCATGGGAGAATGTGGGAGCACCCTCTTCTCAGTGCAAATAGAGGAGGTCACTAGAGAGCTACACTAGATACATGGCACTTATGGGTGCATGTGTTGTGACAGAACCATCTTCCTTTCAGGAAGCACTGCAGTAGCTGGTTTGGGTTGGTGCGATGGTGGAGGAGTGTAACTCCATAGTTTGAAATAGTATTTGGGATGTGGTCCTGAGGCAGGACGACAAGTCAGTTGTGAGCTCCCATTAGCTTTACAAGGTAAAACAATATGCATATGGTAGTGTGGAGAAGCATAAGGCCAAATTTATGGCCCATGGATTTTCACAGGTAGGGGATTGACTATGATGAGACCTTTGCTCCTGTTGTAAGGTACTCATCAATTAAATCTATTTTGGCACTATCGACACAGATGGGTTGGAAGATCCATCAGATGGATATGAAGATTGCCTTCCTCAATGGCATGATTGAGGAAGAAGTGTACATAGAGCAGCTCGAAAATTTGAAACCTTGGACCGTGAGTCATATGTGTGCCGACTCAACAGAGCGTTGTATGGGCTGAAGCAAGCACCCTGTGCTTGGTACACCAAGATAGATATCTACTTCATTGGGTTGGCCTTCATGAAGAGTGAAGCAGATGCAAACCTGTATCACATAGTGGTGGAAGGTAAGTTGTTGATTATTGTAATTTATGTAGATGATCTCATACTGAGAGGTAATGAGAAGCTCATCAAATCTTCGAAGGAGGACCTTGCAAGAGAGTTTGAGATGAAGGAAATGGGGCTCATGCATTACTTTCTTGGCATGGAGGTATGGCAGAGAGATGGGGAGTTGTTTGTATCTCAGGGAAAGTATTCCAATGAGATATGCAAGAGATTCTGCATGGAGAGAAATAAACCCATGGAGACTCCTCTAGCTGGTAACTAGAGGAAGGATGATGCTACTTCAGGGAAAGTAGTGGAAGCTACTCTTTACACGCAGCTTGTGGGTTCACTCATGTACTTGGTGAGCACATGACCGGATATGTGTTACGCAGTTAACCAGCTTAGTCAAGCGATCGTTAGGCCTACCAAGTTGTATTGGAAGGCAACAAAGAATGTACTAAGATACCTTAGAGGCACTACTCAGTTTGGGTTATGGTACAGACGGATAGAGGGAGTGAAGCTTTAAGGCTCCACCGATGTAGATTGGGCAGGGAGTCCATTCAACTAGAAGAGCGCATCAGGAGGGATCTTCAGTATTGGGTCAGCAGCAGTTTCTTAGTACAATAGGAAATAGAGATCGATTGCACTTAGTTTGGAAGTCAGGCAGCATGTGAGGCTATCTGGATGAGGAAGATCGTGGTTGGTTTGTTTGGTCAGCAGATGGATCTGACAGTGATTTATTGTGATAATTAGAGTTGTATCAAAATCTCTGAAAATCCAATCTTTCATGATTGATCCAAGCATATTGATATCTGGTATCGTCATCTCAGATATTGTGTATTGAGGCAGATCATGTTGTTAGATTACATTCCCACGGAGGAGCAAGATGTTGACATCTTAACAAAGGCATTGTCAAGATGTAAATTCGAGTTTCACAGAGACAGGATCGGGGTAGCTGATAATCCATTTCTTGTTGAGAGGGAGTGTTTAGAAATGGCAACAAGAAATTCCAGTTTAATTTGTCCTTGAATTAAACTGTGAATTAAATTGGGATTCTATTCTCATAGTAACTTAAAATTAGTTAATTAATTTTATTAAACTTACTTAACTTAGGAAATTCAAGTTGGAAATATTTCTATCATCACGTGTATGTTCTCCCTACTTTGTAGGAGTCTAGTGTGAGTTAATTGTGAGTTCTAAAATAGAAGGCTCAATTTCATGAGTCAGTTTAGTTAAATTAGTTCTCAAATTGATTGAGAGGACTAATAGTGAGTTCATTGCCAGTGGTGTCACTAATAAACTCCATCAGTGCTACTCTAGTTGACTGAATATTTACTCATCAAAAACTCATGCATGTCATTTCTGAGAAAGACCCAGTTAAGACTAGAGTGCAGGGATAATGTTCTATTTGTTTTATATTTTTTTGAGTTGCACTGACAGTGCATGCATTTAGGAACTGACCCTTGAGGGATTGCACAATTTTTAGAGGCTTTATTTCCCTTTAAATACAACCTATCCTCCATGGGAATTACACAATGGAATAGAGACTTTGAGAGCTTGTGAAGAGGCTAAGATTTTTCCTTGAGCTTGCTTATGAGTTGGAGATTGAATTTTCTGAGTGTCAGGATTGTTTTATAGAGAACAAGCATTATAATTTCATCTTGATTTTCCAGATTAATACAAAACAGATAGTGGGGTTTTGAGCTGTGGCTTTCCCCATATATTTATTGTTTTATGTGCCTTTGATTCTCTTCCTCTATTGATTATTGTTTTCTCGATGTTTATGGGCTTCCGCTATAAAGAGTAGAAGTAGGTTCTTATCTCTTGCTTTAGCAAATTGCATTAACTTATGAATCTACAGGATTTTCTAAACTATTCACATTTTTTCTATAAAATAGAGTCATCCTTTGTTAATGAAAGTATACAGTGGAAAAGGATATCAATATGTGACCCTACAACCAATCACTTGGATCATGCATTCTTAAGCCATAAAACCATGTATTAAATCATAGAAGAAGAGAGAAATAAATCTAGTGTGTGAGTTTCAAGGTCAAATATGAGACAAAAACTAAGAGATACTTTAGATGAAACCATAGGTGTATCACCAAAGATTATTCTATCAATTTCAAATCAAAATAAAACAACCCATGTACAAATAATGCATACAGTGATTAGCCAACCACATGGTTTTTTATTATACAAATGTTCTACTAAAATGAAGCACTACATAGAACATTCAAACCACATGGTAATATAGCATTAAATTGTAGGAATGATTGGGAAACATGCTAGGTTGGTGGGGCCTTACCAACCAACAACATTTCCTCTTAAAATAAAACTAGATCATAACAATATTAATCACAACAAATACAAGTTTGAGCATCAACAATCTTGAATTTAAGGAAACCACAATTTATATTAGTGATGGCATAAAAGAGCTTGATACCAGTGGTCACCACATGGGATCATCCCACATATGTACAATAGTGACAAAATCTGCCCTCCAACAACTCTTGGACCTGGTTTTTACTCCCACATTTATACAAGAAATATTAGGGGTGAATTCAAACCAATCTCCCCAAATATGACATGTCAAATCATGATCAATCTAAAAAGGATTGTCTTTTGATATTCTTAGTTGAATATTTGATCACATAGGGATTATTTTGCATGGAACCATCTAATAAAAACTTGATCTAGTTTGTTTTACTAATTAGATGCTCAGTTTGGGGCACAACTGGTCAATGGTTGCAACCATAAACATACCCTTCAAATAACCGCAAATATATATCAAATTGTGCAATTTATAAAGTAAATTTTTAATACTAACCTAACTTGGGATGTCTTGAACAAAACCCATGTTTTATATTTTCCAAACTCTATATTTGTTTCCCAGAAATCAAGCCCAAAGATAGTCACTCAATTCTTCATGGCACAAGTTGTCTGAATTGTTGGTCACGGCCTTGAGGTTTCTAGAATCAACCTAGGTACAATGTGAACAACATAGAAAGATGTCATCAATGATAGGAACAAAACTTGTGTTCTAGAAATTTTTTTGGGGTCGCGTAGATATGTCAACCTCAAAGCCAAGTTACCGGACCTACATAGGAGCTACAAGAACTAGTCAGAACCATCATCAACAAAATCAGACATAATTCTATTTAATCCATTAAAAATAAATGAAATGATAACAATTAACTACTTAAACATTCTTAAGTTTATTACGACACATTCATGGGAGAACCTAGTAAAAAGGGCAATGAATGGATGACATTATGCAGTGGGATGAGTAAGAAAAATTATTTTAAATGGCGCAAAACAATGACAAATAGCCGACCCAACATCTCCCACATGCCTACACTTTTGCATTCCCTCATGAAAACAAGGTAGGGTTAAACATTGATCCTTCTTAAAGCGAAATTGCAAGATCCTAATTATTTGTATTGGCCCTTGTGTCTAGAATTGAGTAACCTTCCTTTTCCCTCCAAAACCTGCATACTGTTTTTTATTAAGATGAACAATTTTCCCATGTAATCTTTGCAAATTTACTTCTAGTAAATCAATGTAAAAAACTCCTCCAATCAGTCATCCAAGCCATGAATAATCATTGTATTAGACCAATAAAAACTTCTTAAAATTTCCTACTAGAACTAAGACCTTATGTCCATGTCAATTCAGGAGTAACTCCATGAATGTGATTGTGTATTTTGATTAAGGTATCATTGATAAATATATTGAACATAAACTCTTGGAATTCAAATTCTAGTGTCTCTTCACCTTCCTTATTTTTGTATTTACAATATTTACATAACTTTCCTAATCCCAAATATTAGGTGCCAACATTCCCCCCCTTAATCTGAAGAGATGTTAGTGATTCCAAGATGTTTGTTGAACAATGTCATAGGTGGATTGCCTTGGCCTCAGCATGATGTTGAATCATATGGTATTTTGTATTTATGTACTTTTCTCGATCATGGAAATTTGGGTTCTTGGCCAAATTTATTGCAGAAGTGTTGTTAATCAAAGGAGGACTTGAGTGTATTTGTTTCTCTTGCAAATCTTCTAGAATTTTCCTGAGCCACACAATTTACTTTGTTGTTGCAACTATTGCCACATATTCTACCTCAATTATGGAATCATTTGTAATTTATTGTTTGCATGACCTCTAGGAGATAGCTCCTAATCCAAGACTCATAACATAATATGAAGTAGATGCTCCAGTTTCTTTACCTCCATTGAAATTTGGACCAAAATATTTAATGAATAGTAAATTTAGCCACATGTGTATACTTGAGTCCAAAGTCTTGAGTTCCTTTCAAGTTCTTTAGAATCCTTTTGCAGCAGACCACTGAACCTCGCAAGGATTTTGCATAAACCTAGAGAGGGTTCCAACATCAAATGAAATTTTTGGTCTGGTAGTAGTCAGGTAGTTGAGAGTTCCTACAAGTTATCTATACTTTGTCGCATCCTCAAATCCTTTTCCTTCAGTGGGTGTGAGCTTTAAATTACGTTCCATTGGAGTAGTCATGGATTTCACTTAGCCATGCCAAACCTGTTAAAACATTATCCAATATACTTCTTGTGAGAGAGGAATATAGAATTTGGATGTTGGGTTACTTCAATACCAAGATAGTAGTGAACATAGCCTAAATCTATCATTTCAAAAAAATTCCTCAGTTCTTCCTTTATGGATGTAATATAGTTCTCCTTTTTCCCTGACATCAAAATATCATCTACATACACCACAAGATATACAACTATTTTTCCAACATTCTTGAAAAACAAAGTTGCATCATCAAGATCATAGTGTTTGAAATTTAGTTTCAGAAGATGCTCAGTTAATTTCTCGTACTAGGCTCGTGATGCTTGCTTGAGGCCATACAAGGATTTTATAATCTTTCATACTTTGTGTTCCTCACCATTCACAAAAAATCCTTTTAGTTGGAACATAAAAACATTCACTTTCAGATCTTCGTTCAAGAAAGCAGTTTTTACATCCATTTGATGGACTTTCCAACCAATCTAAGCAGCCAAGGAAAAAAGTGTCTGGATGTTAACCCATTTTGCTATGGGGGAAAATGTCTCCTCATAATTGACCCCTTCATTCTGTGCAAAACCTTTTGCCACAAGCCTATATTTTTCCTTTTCAAGTTATCCATATGCTTTATACTCATTTTTGAAGACCTACTTGAAGCCTATTGGTTTGGTTCCCAATGGAGGATCAACCAACTTCGAGGTGCCATTCTTTATCAAAGCATCATATTCTTTATGCATCACTTCTTTCCATTCATCATGAGATGTGGTTGCTTTGAAATAAGTTGGTTCAATATCTATAGACAAATTTAGTTCACAATCCTAAGAAACATCCATATCAACAGGTGAATAAAGATCATCTACATCACCTCTAGTTTGTCTGGTTGAGCTTCTCGTTCCTATCTTTCCAACCTCATCAAGACAAACACTTTCAAGTGTCTTTGTCTACCATTTTGGAGGACCTTTCTTAGATGGGCCAGGCTACTCATTTGACTGAGATGGGGATGAATCAATATTTAGTCTCCTAATTTTTTCAATCACAATAATCAAAGTGTCATCAGTAGCTAGAGCTTCATGTGGGGGAAGGAGTGCTTCAGAAGAATATTCTATAGATTTATCCATTATAGGGATCCCCCCTTCAAGATGTGGAACCTCATTATCAAACTCTTGAAAATAATTTGCATGTCTGAATCTATCCAAGTGATCAAGCTGTCGCTCAACAACATTATTAGTCTTGGAAGATTCATGAAAGATCACATCTCTAGATATTATAAAATTCTTATTAACTTCATCATAGAGATGGTATCGTTTGGAGTTATTTGAGTACCCCAAGAAGATACATTTTCTACTCCTTGCACCGAGTTTGTTTCTTTTCTCCTTAGGTATCAAGGCATAACAGGTGGAACCAAAAACCCCGAGATGCCTCACCGAAGGAATTTTTCCATACCACATTTCATAGGGAGTATTGTTTTTAATAGCATGATATGGGCACCTATAATTTATATACACATCACATAGAACTACATCAACCCAAAATATTAACTTAACATTCTTGAAAAACATCATCGAACATACCATATTTAAGGTTGTCCTGTTCATTATTTTAGCGACTCCATTCTGTTGGGGATTATAAGGCATGATTGTTTGATGTTTGATCTGATGCTAGTGAAGATAGTTTTCAAACTAATTTGAAGTGTATTCTTTTCCATTATCAGTGCAAATAATTTCAATATGAGATTTTGCATCATTTTCAATCCATGCATGAAAGTTCTTGAATGTTTCAAAATCTTCAGATTTGTTCTTCAATAAATAAACCCAACACATTCTGGTGTAGTCATCAATAAATGTCATCATATATTTATTACCAATTGTAGAAGAAACATGCATTGGGCCACATAAATCAGAATGAATGAGCTCAAGTTTTCTATGTGCTCTGGAATGAGAATCGCAAAAAGATTGTTTGTTGTGCTTTCCTATGATACAAGCATCACATTGCTTAAGTTTCCTAAGAATAGTTGTAAAACTAGTAACACCATTTTTCTTCAACAAATGAAGGTTTTCATAGTTCAAATGTCCAAATATAGCATTCCATACAATACTTGGTGGAAGTGTACCTTCATAATAGTGAGAACTGTATGAAATGTTATGTGCATGAGTAGAGGTTCCTTGCAACTTCAGAAGTCTTTCTTCTTCTATCCTAGTCATGACAAGTGAGTGATTTGATGCTTTTCTGACCTCAACCTTGCCACCAAATATATGAATGGAGTGTCCTTGCAGGCAGATGTGGACCAAAGACAACAAGTTTCTCCTCAACTATGGGAGCTATATAACATCATGTAGAAGAAAGTTTGGATGATCGGGTAGTTTGAGCCTAATGGTGCCAAGCCCTGATGGCTTCAGTTTTGACTTGTCTGCAAAATGGACCGCTCCATTAACATTATCAGTGAATTCTTCAAAGAAATATCTTTTGAAATTCATGTGGAAAGTTTCTCCTGAATAGTAACCAAGCATATTTCCATGAAACAAGTGAAGCATTGAATAAGTCTTCAGTTACTCCAATGTTACAATATAACACAACATAATGAGTGGACTCAGGTGCTTTACCTTTCCCTTTACGAGGTGTTTTACCTTTTTCTTCATTTCTATCCTACTCAATTTTGACCCAAGGAAACTTACATGTGAAAGAATCATATCCATATCTATTTCATTGTATGCAATGAAGATCAGACCTTTCTCCTTGGAAATGTATGCCCCTGCCTCTAAAATTCTTTCGTTCTCTTCCTCTTTGGCCACTTCCTCCTCTAGAAGAATTGTGTGCATGATTCTTCTCTTGTTATGCAAGGCGCGCAACTTCTTCAGAAGACTGGTGAATTGTCCTCTTCCAAAAATCCTTCTCTCTTTCAACAAACTTATTTTCAAGGGATTCAAAGGAAATATCTTAAGTTTGCCACTTTCTTGCAATGACTCGAGCTAATGTGAATAAGTGGGATAGAGTGCCTTGAGATAAGCTGTGAGAGGAACATATATTTCAACACCAGTGGCTTTTATTCATGCATAATGGATCTTGATTTTATGATGCTAAGGCAAGAGGGTCATCATTTTTCAACTCAATATTGAACAACTTAATCATCAATTGAACAACTTCAAGCTCAGAGTGTGAGTCATATAATTCCTTCAACTTCTTTAAGGATTCAAAGGCATTTGAAAATGGAAAAATGTGTCGACTCACCTCTTTAATTATGGAGGCCACAATCAAGGCATAGGTATTGTTGTTCTTGTTCTCCCAAATGACAAGCTCCTTGTGTGAAGTGGGTTTTTGAGGTTCATTCTCTCCTCCTTCACAAATTCCTTTCCAAATCTCATTAAAAATGAGGGTGTGTTTTATCCTCCGAGACCAAACATGGTTGTTCTCTTTGCTAGTGATAACTTCTCTCACTATTAATATGAGTGATTACATCATCAAAAAGACTATATGCTTTCGATTCAAAATCACAACCTTACTTGATATCTTATATTTAAGTAACAAGTTGATTTAATATGTAAATGAAAACCTTCACTTTTCATTATGCATATAAATAGTCACCACCATATAATATATTACTTCTCACTCATGTAATTTATGAAATGTGATACTTATTACTCCACTCATGCACTTTATGGTCTTCAAAAATGAGACACAAAGCAATTTAATATTATAAAATTTCACTTATGAACCATTAAATATGCCATGGGAATTATATGCCACCACTTATAATAATATGTCCTCTTAAAAAAAAACTCAACTAATATGTAAAAATGGCTTTTTAAAAGGTTATCACATGCACACTCAAATATTCAACACACTTCCCAATAGATTCACAACATTAAAAACATCAGCACGCAACCATTCTATCTGACTCTACATCATTCATATATATGGAGTGTCTTCACCATACGCGATGACTATTCAACAGAACCCAAGAATGTACATACCATAGCAATGCTTTCCGCACCAAAGTTTTGTTTAGCGCACAAAGCCATCTATCAACAACGCATAGTCATCAAAGGTTTTAACACACAACCTTTGAAAACATATACGCAATCATCTAATGTAGGAAAGCAAACAATCAGGGAGCCAATTTATGGTAGTGGGGCTATGATTTCTTATCCTTTTAGGGAAACATAAAACCATTCATATACTTCCCGTAGCCTTCATAGCACTCACCAAGGACAAAACTTTTCATTAATGAAAGGACAGAGGACCAGCACAAAGAATGGAAAGGAGAGGTTGTATAGAGAATGGACAGAGATGATATATTGTAAAAAAGAGCATAATAGAGGGACAGTTTATAGTAGGGAATAATGGAAGGGTTCTACATGATTTACATCACAAAAGGCTAATTTTGGGAGCTGGCTTTGGTACCATGACAAGATAGAAGTAACTCCACGAATGTGATTGTGTATTTGCATTAAGAGATCATTGATAAATACATCGAAGGGAGACTCTTGGAATTCAAATTCCAGTGTCTCTTCACCTTCTTAATTTTTTTATTTACAATATTTACATAAATTTCCTAATCCCAAAAATTAGGTGCCAACAATCCATAGCACCATTTTTCTCACATTTCCACTTACCAAAATCTTATGCACTTTTCTTGAAAACTGTAGCAAAGTCAATGACAGATCTAGAATTACCAAACTTACTACACCCACCAAAGAATATATTGTATGCCTCCCATCCTAAATATGTTCATTACTTGTTGGACTCCACTATGTGAGTATTGTGAGAAACCATTTAATATTTCTGAACTCAATTCATAAAAGTCCATGATATTCAGGTTTGGAGCAAACAATGTCTTTATATGAAAGGATTGATGTGAACCAACATCATATTGAAGCTTGAGTTGAGTGGCATCTTCATTGTATAAAAGTTCTTGTTCCACTACTAATTCATTCAAAACCCAACATCACATTCATCCATCACTAAAATACACATCTTTGTTTTTCACCAGCATTACATTATATAGCAGGCTATGCTAGCTTTCCAAGCCTGTTCAATCGAAGTTTCTATGTGATCCTCTTTTAATCCATATAAAAAAAGCAAAAAATATTTCTAATTTATTAATGCATTAGCATGAAGACTGATTGCTAGATAGTGGAGTATGGGCTCAATCTTAATTCTTTCTTTTAGTGCCAGTGTTCTATGAAGATTGTGTCCAAAATAATACTGCAAACTTTAAAAATATTTGCTTCTCTTTGTTACCTTCATTTGGAAGGCTTCCTTTTTTTATTTTTTTCTTTTTCAATGACCTTGGAAGTTATTTGATGAAATGCTTTCATCGGTAAACTGAAGTAAGAGTCTCATCTTTTCTGATCAACAATACAAGCAAGGGATTTAAGCAAGAATTCACAACATTACCTTTGTTGTCATTTTTTCGATTCAAATAGCATACTAAGAAAAGAGTGGCACAAATGTTTGCATGATATTTTCCTCAAAGAGATTGCCCACATCCAAAATATTTCTAAACCATGTCACTACACTTGAAACAATGTTGAAGAAGTCCATTTCTACATATGTGCTAGAAAGCGACATGTATTTTTTCAAAGTTGCAATACCAGAAAGGCTAAAAACCAATAAATGTAGTAAAGCCACTCCATTAACCATATGTGAGGATACCACACACAAATTTTCCATGTACATAACAGATAGATGGGGATTTTAATAGTCTATGATGCACATATTATCGATTCTACTCTCCATATTATGCTAAGGAGAATCACTTATTCATTTCCACTATTACCTCCATATGACGAGGGAGGAGATTAGCAATACTAGTAACAACCCACTTTTCCAAAGCTCCAGGAAGAACTGTGTAGTTGGTGTAGGAAATTTTTCTTGATGTCATAGCCCATGATTCATCCCATCCAAGTCATTCTTGATCCATTAGGATCCACATTAACTCATGAATAGCTATAGTTAGGTGTGTGTCATTCATTTTTATTGCAACCTTATTGGGAAAGTTTGAACATAAAATACGATCATTGTCATGTCTTCTCTCCTTGAATCTTGCTATTATGTCTTGTAAAGAAGTGTTGCATAGAAAAAACGGTTACTTCAAGCACATGAGATTTCCTTCTTTTGTGGGATATCTTGGGTACAAAACAATAAAAATATATTGAGAATAGGTTTCATTCCACTGTTCAATTAGGACATACTTGACACTCTCGACAATGGCATAAAATGTCTTTTCAGGGTCAAACGTCAAAGACATACAATGAGGAGGGTATTGAGCATGATATTTACTAATAGCTACAACCTCTGAAGCCTCTTTGGTTGCAGGATGGGCCATAGTTGGAACAATAGAGATATTTCCCTTCAGAGACTCATTGCTCTTAGTTTTTTATGCCATAGCCCTGTTCTATTCTGTAATTGGGTAGATCCAATCTCAAGGCTCCGAAGGAAATGCTATTTTCAAATTCCTCTAATTTCGTATAAATGTTTAACTATATAATATATATTATAATATATATTATTATATATGATATTATAAATAATAAAATAAATAATAATATATATATATATAATATTATATATATTTCTCGTCATTCTATTCATATTCATTGTAGCTCTTTGAAATTCCTTTGATTGGTATGGAAATCAAAATGAGTATACAAACTATATGTTTATAGATATATATTATTGTTCTTAGTTTAGTAGAAAACCAACCATCTACTACGCCCTTGAGGGTTGGCATTTCCTCAAGCCAATAAAGTGAAAATTGAATAGCATTAGTCCTTCCTTGACTATTTTCTTTTCTAATGATATGGGAATACTCACATGTCTAAAACCTATATACAATATCATTATTTCTCCAAACTTCTCCTAGAGGTTTCTCACAGAGATATTAAAATAAAATAGAGATTATATTCTTCAAACAAAGAATTGAATTTCATTCTAAATTCTCAATATGAAAGTGACTTAATAATTCCATATATTATTGACATTATGACATGGAACCACTTAACCTCTGTGTAGAGTATTAAACTAATTTTAAATCAATTTTATCATAATATCTTAACTTGTCATGCAAACAACCACATTCATTCACTAACTGACATACAATTAACCCTCATTCTTGTGCATCAACTATGGTCAGGAATTAAAAATTTTAAACTTGTTTTCTTCCAAGCTTCAAAATCAGCATGAACCCTTGTAGCTTCTAACAAAGGATATTCCTTGGTCACATGAAATTTTAGAACACCATTTGAAATAACCACAGATACTTCCCTAAAACAATATCTTTGAGCAACGTGCTTTGTCTATCTTTGGACCCAAAGCTCTTTCTATTTCTTGTCTTAATATTAGATATAATGTTCTTGTATGGATAGTTATTATTGTTTCTAATGCAACTTCACAAATACACTACAACAAGGGAAACCAGTGAAAT
The DNA here is from genome assembly GCA_000404065.3 of Pinus taeda. Lineage (NCBI taxonomy): Eukaryota > Viridiplantae > Streptophyta > Pinopsida > Pinales > Pinaceae > Pinus > Pinus taeda. The sequence goes on along the minus strand of APFE030239904.1, from coordinate 347,407 downwards.
AACATTTTCTAAATACACTTTAAAGTGAGTTGACATAATTTTTGTTATGCTTATGACCAACAATTATAATATTCCCACCAATTTTCACTTTCATATTCCAACTTTAAACTTCCAATATACACATACATCACTTCCTAAAACACTTCATCCCAAAAAATGTAATTTTTGATAAAAGAAGCTCATGTTCGCAGAACCTCTTGGAAAGTATGAAACAAAATAATATAGTAATGCTAAAACCTATGCACCATATAATATATAGTTGTGTAGCACCATTGATACAAAAATTCTAGTTTCCATACTTTGTAAAAATCCATTTTTTCAATGGAAATCTCTCTTTTGATGCCATATTAAGTAACTAATTTTAGGGGCCACCAGTCTCACCTTGTGAGAAATGGACTCTACCAACTATGCAATCCAAAAGAAAAATAAGAGCAATAATATCATCACTTAGTAAAGTACTGGGATTATGGACAAAGAATGGGTTAAGGGGATGATGCTAATGTAGGCATATGACCATGAGGACAAGAAAAAATTGTGGACACAAATGAATTCTTATGTAGTTTCTTATCATAATTCCTAAATTTTAAACAAATTGGAAAGTCTTACATTGATATTTACCTGTATATTGGAGTCTCCAAATATGTTGATGATTAGGCTAAGTTTGAGACTAATGTGCCAAAATAGGGTGATGATGATTTTGATGACTATATGATGTTGATGATTGATGATTGATGAAGGTTTCTTATGCATAGTTGATTATTAAAGTTTGAAGTTGACTATGTGTTGTTGATAACTAATGAAGGTTAAAAATTGTCCCCCCCTTATTTGCAAATGAAGGGGTTGCAACTTTTGTTGAAAACTTGACAAAATATTCACTGAATATTAATCCCATTGTGCAACTATCTACCATGCAAATAAATGTGTTGGAGTCAACCATGGAAAGAGATCATTGGATTACCATCCATTAATGCATGTCGTTAACCAATGTGAAACGACTCAAAAATGATGTCAATGAGTGTCAAGGCACCCCATTACATCCTTCTAGGCATGAATAAATGTGTTGAGGTGGAGTCAACTACAAGATATAACAATTAAGGGACATTAATGTGTTCCCACAGTTATTTGTGAAATAATTTGTCATCAATGAATGGATGCCTCAAGGTACTAGAAGATGTTTCTAGCATTGAACCCAGATAATGTGTTGATGTCAATGGGTCAAGGCTCATTAGCAGGAGGGCCTTAATGCATCCCACATAAGCTAACATGAGAATATACAAAAGTTTGAAGAATTTATAGCGGATCAACAACATAATGCAGAGATTATTGAGGACATTACCCAGCAGTAATCTAGTTTTTAAGCAAAGCCCTTGCTTAACTATGTTAGTTTCTTGATTTTCACAATTAGATTTATTTTATCGTTAGAATGTATTTATTCATTCTCCTAAACTACTTGAAAAGAGAGCATCTTCTCAATTGTATGCATACTTCCAATGAAACCGTGTGTTTAAAACAATATTGAATGTGCTCATACTCTGATTTAAGAAGTAGGCTTTAAGGTATAACAGAGTATGGGATACCAGTTTCTTTAACTAATATGGTGCTAGGAGCCATCAAATGATGGCAGAATGTTGTATGTTAGCGGTCATTTGGAACCATGCTTCAATGGAATCCACATATTCTTGGTTTTCTAATTCATTAGAAATTGTTGGTATATCCTCCTTTTCCATGCCATGTAGGCCTTACAATGCTTGATGGTTTCTCTCTTGAATGCATGAAGGATCTAGTGACAGGTAGGAAAGAAACTCATTGATTTCAGGCTCGAATATATGCTCTCCATTGAGTGACTCTTTGGTTTCTTCTGAAGATTGAAAAGGATTATCAAGGAAGGCTCCTGGATTTTATTCTAACTATGGCTTATGGGCTTCTAGATGTTGCTCATGAATTCATTTCCCTTATTTTTCTCCATGAGATGTAGTTATGTTCCTAATGACTATAAGGATTTTCACTTCAAATATACCTTAGCTCAATATTTGATATATCTCTCAGAGAATCATTTACATTCAAGTATTTTTAGCACCCTTCTTCTACCATCTGGTAGATTTTGTCAACAAATGGATTTTTCTATGGGGGGCAGGGGGGGTTCTTACAGCACCTTGAAAAGGAAAATATTTTAAGGAAATAAACAAAATATGCAGTAAAGACAAATTCAAGGAAATATTTGTCATCTACTTGGATGCTCTCACACTTCGAGACCCTATTGACATGAGCTAGCTTATCCTTTCCATGAATAAATCTCAAAATAAAACACACTATGAATAAAAATTACAAAAGAAAAAGAAGGTAAAAGAAGGAAACCAAATTGTTGCCTTTTAGCGATACTGACCGAGTGGGCTTCAACAAAACTTTGTTTTCTAAAAAAGAGAGAATCAAACCACAATATGCTTACGAACATGAAAAGTGCTTGTGGGGAACACTTGAGGTGGTTTCACAACTTCTTACCTCATGTCTTACCTCCCCTCCTCCTCCAAGTCGTAAATGCTTGGTAATCCAACAAAAAAAACTAGATCACCAAGGCTCTATCCCTCAAGTGCCTCCGGGAAAATGATGCCAAAATGTTGGTTGGAATAATTAACAATAACAATTACTCAACATTTAATTGTCAATCCAGGTTTGTAGAATTTGAGGCACTACATTATTTGTGCGAATATTGATACAATATTGATTTTCCACATAAGGTAACTAACTAGGAAAAGCATTGAAAACTTGCATCACCTAGGTTTCCTTTGGAGAGTTGAATTATGGACTTCAAAAATTAGAATACCTTTAATTGAAGGTTCCTACAACTTAATCAGGAAATCCTATCTAAGTGACCATAGAGTTCTTAGTGCTAAACCCTCCTAGAACGATTGACCTTTAATTCCCTCAAGTCTTCAGGTGGACACGGGACTCAAGTACTCACTATGGGTTCCAAAATCACACTTCAAGAAAGGAAACTACGCACAATACACAAATCCTATCAGCTAGGTAGTGCAATTGTCACACAATTGAATGGAAAGAGACTAAGCCTAAATTTCCCCTGGGGTTGTACCACTACTAGATACTCATTTTGTAATTCAAGTGCAATGTTAATAAAACCAAGTGTGAAGATCACAATAATAATATTCAAAACCTATCTTAAATACTAATTAGATCTGCAAGTTGTTAGAAAAATAAACAATGTGCATATATTACTCTTTGATAGAAAGGAACAAAATATAAACAACACACAAATTATGTTAATCAAACATATATCTACAATAAATATGTAACGATTATACATGAACTAAGCAATATCCTCTATCAGCAATGAATGATCTACGTTAACACTTGCAAAAGATGAATAATAGATGTGAATGATGTTATAGGGATATTCACATTTTTCTATAAACAAAGTCATCCTATGTTAATGAAAGTATACAGTGGAAAACAATATCAAGATGTGACCCTACAACCAATCACTTGGATCATGTGTCCTTAAACCATCAAACCACATATTAAATCATATAAGAAGAGAGAAATAAATATAGTGTGTGAGTTTCAAGATCAGTTCTGAGGAAAAATCTGATATGTACTCTAGATTCAAACCATAGGCATATCACCGACCATTATTCTATCAATTTCTAATCAAAATAAAGAAACTCATGTGCAAATAATGCATATAGTAATAATCCAACCACATGATTTGTTATTTACACAAATGATCAACTAAAATAGAGCACTTCTTACAATATTCAAACCACACACAATAATCTAACATTAAAACATAAGAATGAAGTGGCAACATGCTAGGTAGGTGAGCCCTTTCCAACCAGCAATGTTGCCTCTTAAAAGTAAACTAGATCACAACAATATTAATCACAACAAATAAAAGCTTGAGTATATACAACCTTGAATTTAAGGAAACCATAATGTACATCAGTAATGACATAAAATATCTTGATCCTAGAGGTAACCACATGTGATCATCGCACAAATGTACAATAGTGATAGAATATCCCCTCCAACAACTTGTCAACCTAGTTTTACTAACACATTTATACAAGAAAGATATCAGGTGAATTGAAAACAATCTCCCCAAATATGACCTATCAAATCATGATTAATATACGAAATATTTTCTTTTTAACATTCTTAGCTAAACATGTAATAACATAGGTTTTATTTGGCATGGAACCATCTAAGAAAAACTTGACCTAGTTAATTTTGTTAACTGTCTACTTAGTTTGGTGTGTAGTTTGTCAATAGTCATAACTAGAAACATACCCTTGAAAGAGCCACATATGCCTCCCAAATCATGCAATTTCTAGAGGGAATTCTAAAATCTAACCTAATTGGGGATGTCCTAGAAAACACCCGTGTTTTATATTTTCCAAATTCTATTTTGTTTTCCCATAAATTACACATGAATTTGGTCACTCAATTATGACTGACACAAGCTATTTGAACTATTGGTCATGGCCTAGATGTTTCTAGAATTGACCTGGGTGAAATGTGAACAACATAGAACCATGTCATTGACTATAAGAAAAATAAATGTTTTCCATAATTTGCCTTGGGGTCGCATAGATATGATAGCCTCAAATACTGGTTATCGGACCTGCATACGAGCTACAGGAACTAGGTAGAACCATCATCAACAAAATCAAATATAATCCTTTGTAATTCGTTAAAAATGAAGGAAATGACAATAAATAACTACTTTGGCATTATTCAAATTATTATGACACATTCATGGGAGAACCTGGTAACAATGGAAATGAATGGGTGATAGTATGTAGTGAGATGAGCAAGAAAAGTTTTTTTAAATCGAAAAAGCCATGAAAAATAGGTGACTCAACAATTCCATTGGACAATTCAACGTAAAAAATCTGATAAAATAAACTAAAATCGATATTAAAGGTCAAATTCCTTTAGATTCCATATCCGTTAATTAACTATTTTGTACTTATGTGTGAAATAGTTAAAATATGGAAAATAACGAACAACAAATATAATCACACACCATCCACAATGAACAAAAATGTTTTCCCCGCAAAAGTTCCCTAACAAAAGAAAACCCATCTAAAAGTTGAGGTTGCTTTGGTCTCTTTTCTCTAGTCTATAAATAATGCAAGTGCAAAGGAGAAGGTACTCTCTATGGAGTTACCCAAGACTTGTGTCTTGTTATACTAATATACAACATTAATCCCCTCTATTATGTTCTATAAATCCCACTCCCAGTTGCTCTACTCTAATATGGAATAAGATACAATACATAGAATGGAATGTGTACTCCTCTTGGTGGCATGGTTTTAACATCGTTTGATAGCCAACTAGGGGTTAGGTTTTACTCTATCAAATATCAGCTAAAGTTACAACTTTAACCATTATATAATATTATTCATATTTTATATATGGCTAGCCCCTTTTGTATGAGTAATGAGAGTTGATGTGGTGTCCTCTCGAACCATGGTGGTCAAACTAGAAGGTCGACTTTTGAGAGGCATAACTTTTGTATACCAAACCCAATAGACTTCTTTATTACACCATTGGAAAGGTATCTAAGTGTAGAATAGTGTCACAAGGTTATAGACTATAGTGATAGTTTTTTTGCCCAAAAAAACACCATTTAATGCCTCAAAATGGACTAAGAAGGATTCAAACCCCAATTCTTAAAATTGGTATTCGCTAGTAAAAGTGACCTTGCAAGTTGATTCCTTCAATTTTTCCACTCTAAAAGCATCTAGATAGATGAAAAATAATATAATGATTTAATCTAAAACATACTTATCCATTTTATAAGTCCTATGGTCCCTTAAATATTTACTAGATGAGATGAGAAAATTTGTCCACTACCTTCTCCTTGGAGTACCATTATTATTTGCATGGAAGTTGTCATTTTAACCCAATCTACAAAAGCTCATGTTTCCCCTATATTGTATTTTTAAACCTCTTATATAAAGCTATGTTTGCTACCAACTTACTACACATATTAGTGTTAAGTTCTCTTATTGAAGGTAGGACCTGCCTTCCTTCAAGAATCCAACATGGAAAGCCTCATAGAGCTTGATATTCTCTACAATCATAACTGAGTAAATTTGCATTCAAGGGATAGATTTGAGTTTGTAGGAATTATCTCCCACATTTTCTAGTATTTGAAGGACATACTACATATGTTTGGTCTTCTTACCAAGACCCTATAGTCTTTTCTTATTTAAAATATAACCATACTTTGTCTCCCCACTCTCAATGACTTATCTATTCATTGTTGCCATCATGTTTGGCCTTGTATTTTTCCTTTACATTCTCCATAAATCTCTTATACTTTCAAGTATATATGCCTAATATTCTCAACAATGTTTTCTTTTATTAGTGCATCCCAAGTGAGATCCTCCTTGTCTTCTTTGTATCAATATATAACACCCAAGGTGAAGGGGGAGAATATCCAAAACAAGTTTCAAAAAGGTACTTACTAGTAAAAGTGTGGACTATTATATTATAAAAATATTATATATAAACCAAATTTTCATCCCAAACCTTTATATTCTTATGATTGCACCTCCTCAAAAGATACACAAAATTCATCTTGACTACTTTTTTTTCATCTAACTGTGGATGGAATATTATATACATATTTAACTTTATGTCCATATTCTCCCACAATATAGTCCAAAATGCACTGAAAAGTTTGGTGCTCGTGTATGAAATGACACTCCTTGGCATCCAAATTCTACCTAGACCTATTCAAAGAATAAGTTTGTTTCTTCTTGCTACTTGATGCACATTCGCCAAGAATCCTTCTTTGGCACAATTATGACGGGTAACCTACAAGGTGAGGTACTTAGTTTAATCACACCCATTCTCCAACAACTATTGCAACTACCTCTTCACTTCATTTTCTTCCAAAGTAGATTATCTATACAACCTAATGTTTGATAATGGAGATTCTAGAAATAATTGGATTTCATGCTCCACTTCCCTCTTGGATGGTATCCCTATAGGCTCCTACAACACTCCCCTATACTCCTATAATAATCCTTTTGGTTGTTATTTATGTTATTTATTACACCCCTCCAAGGATTCATTTTTCCTTATAGACTCATCCCTAAACTAATTTTCTCTTAATAAGAGTAAAACATACTTTTTACTAGAGCTAATAAACTTATTGGCTCGATTTTTGACTTGCCTTCGTGCGCATTTATGATGAATGATTTCTCATCCTTGATGAGGTGAAACTAGTTGGATATCAATGTGAATATTGCATCCCACATATACATTTCATGACTACCAAACATGACTCCACATATGTAAATTAGTAATACATCAAATTCTACTTCATCAACATAATCAACATGTATAGAAAATTTTAATCTCCATTTTATTTTTACCTTGATCTCTACATCCTTATTCACCCATCCCAATGGATATGGGTGAGGATGATTGCAAACCTCCTATGAAATTTTGTTGACCAATTCCGTTGTTATGAGATTAGCCTATGAAGTTGAGTCAAATAACACATCTATCTTGGTCTTCTTGACCTGGATCTTAATGTCAAATAGTTTGGTCATCTCCTTTCCTTCCTAGTGAGAAGACTACTTAGATTCACCTCCTTGTGCATTAATGTGCATAAATGTTCTCATCCACATCGAAGCTTCTTTCCACCCAATTAGTTGAATTTGTGGCTAGAAGATTATTTTCCTTCCCATCCTTATTCTAGTCCTTTAGGTTCGTCACTAGATGCCATTTTCATCACTTCTCCTCATTGCAGCCATAAATATTGTAGTCATTGCAATGATTACTAGGATCCTTGAGTTGATGTGTAATGGCTACCATCTTCTTATCCTTTCTCATTTTCCACTTCTTCTCCCCTTCCTTGGAAGCTTCATGGTTCTATTTCTACTTTTAACTACTTGATAACCCTTTTGTTTGGCATATCCTTTCTAGATAATACACCTTTACACAATCCTCATCCATTATTCTTGGCTTGAAAATTTCCACATTCTATCATAGATGGTCGTGTACACCCCCTAGATACCTGAGGATTACATTTGTGATCTAGGGAGAGAAACCCAGCATGATAGTCATCTTCCTAACCTTAGTAGTGTACTCCCATAAACTATAGCCATAACTCTTCTTGAAGTAGTGCCATCAGATCCATTGGTCCTCTACATACTCAATAGAATATAACTTGGACTTTAGGAGGGTTTTGAAGTCCTCCTGCTTAGGTACTAGCATATCACCTTCCAGCTTGAGTGTCTCTATATGGACTTTCCACCAAGTTAGAGCATGGCCCTCTAACGTTAGTCTAGTAAATGATATTTTCTATCCTCATCTATATGGTAAATGATAAATTACACTTTTAATTACTGCAACCAATGATTCAATTTCAAGGTATCAATCTCACCTTTGTATAGCTCTATGTCAAGTTTTTCTTATATCTTGAATAGGTACCTTGAACTCAAATTATCTTTATCAAGTTATTTCCTTGAATACTTTATGGGTCTTCGTGATCTCTTGATATCCCTTCTAATTTGACCTTTAAGTTAGAACCTACCTCTTCTCTTATTCTAAGATTATTTGCTAGAGCCACCATAAATAGGTTCATATTGTTGTTGATGTCAATGACCTATGCTTTCAACCTTGCAAATATCTCTTCTACCAAATCATGTGGGGTTATTTTGAATAAACTCGTTGGCCATGGCTAGGGCTCAACGAATTTCTACTTAAATCAGTTCTTGTATCCCCCACATCTTCCGACAAGATTCTCAAAATAAATTTGCTTTGATATCAATATGATCTATAAACTATATTCCATTGGATATTTCATCACAACATATTTGATAAATTAAACTAAAATCTATACTATGAAGGTTAAATTCCTTTAGACAGCAAATTTGTTAATTATTGATTTTCTGATTATACATGAAATAGATAAAATGAGGAAAATAGAGAATAATAAATACAATCACACACCATTCATAATTAATATAGAGATTTTATTTGGGAAACCCTTACAAGATAAGACATAACTACAAGGTGAGCTTTCTCTGTTCTCTTTTCTCTAGTATGGAAATAATGTAAGTATAAGGGATACAACAATGTCTATGGAGTTATTTGAGATCTATGACCTACTATACTAGAACAAAACACTATTATTCTCTCTAACTCCCACTACCTATTTCTCTTATCTACTATGGAACAAGATACAATAGCATAGAATGGAACCCTTACTACTCCTATATGCACAAGTTTAACATAGCTTGATAGACAACTAGGGCTTAGGTTTGACTCCTTCAACTATCAATTATAGTTACAACTTTGACCCTTCTAGAGTCTTCTTCATAGTCCACATCTAGATAACCCATTTTGCATGAGTAATGAGGGTTGACCTGACATCCTCCCGAACCATGGTAGTCAAACCAAAAGGTCAACTTTTGAGAGGCATAAATTTTTTCATATAAACGTTGATTCACATATTTCTTGCACCATTGGAAAGGTATTTTAGTGTAGAAAGATGTCATAGTGTTTGCACTGAAGCAAGAAATTTTTGAACAAAAGAAAATTGTTTAATGCCTCAAAATGGCCCCATAAGGTTTTATACCTTGATTCTCGGAAATAGGACCTAGTAGTAAAAATTACCCTACAAGTTGATTCCTCCAATTTTCCATGCTAAAAGAATCAATATAAATAAATAATAGTATGATCAAATCTAAATCAAAAACTCAGTAATCACACAAGTCAAGGTTTGGTGGAAACACCACAAAGTGAAAGAGGTGATGTGTGGGATAGAGGATGGCATAATGAAGAAGTACCAAGTTCTAATTGAGCTTTGACACTACATTAATACTTATATATTTCCTAGGTGAAAAAAAGTGGTACTACCCAATTTTGAAATCATTATTTTGTTCATTATCCATAGTGTAGATATCATGTAAATATTCTAACCAAATGACAATTGATTCTATGAAGCAAGCATTATATTGTAAATATTGTAAAGATTCTACACACTACTTATATGACCCTATGAAGCTCCCTTGTAAAAATTCAAGATCCAGATTCCATTCATGATAGTGATAAAAATACTTAAAAACATATTTTAAATCCAATGATAAATTTATTAACATGATCAACTTAGATCAACCTACCTAAAATATTTTTTTTATTTCCCTCAATTGATAACCATGACATGGTGCGAAGCGATATAAACATATCAAGATTATTAAACTAAAGTGAAAGAGGGTTATAATATGGCAAGTGGCTTATGCTCGACTATTTTAAATGATAAAAAGTGGCATAAGCAAGTATATCATGGAGGGAATGTTAAACACGTTAGTTCCATATGCATTAAATATTAACCTCACATTTACATATACCGTCTTTGGAGCTTATTAATGAGTTCATGTTCACTTTCATAGTCAATATAGAGTTCATGTTCATTGAGCAAAATAAGATGGAATGTGCTACCCCATGTTAAAACACTTATCACTTATGTCATGCTCCTACAATTAGTGACATGGGAGGTGGATATGGCAATTATCTCATCGTATGTTAAATTTATCATCAACATGTTCTTACATGGAGGAATAACAATGATAGTTTGATGCAAAGGACATTGTAACCAACCCTTGATTTAGGGCATGTGTTAATGATATTTTTTTAATCTTTGTTTTAGTGAATAAGATGCTAAAAATATATTTTTCTAGTAAATATGCCAAGAAGGTTATCTAGGTAATCACTATACTTTTTTTATATTAAGCTCCATCACACTTATTGGATGCTAAATAAGTGTATTAATACCAATGGATTTATATTACTTTCCTATTTGATATAGTGCATAGGCTAATAGAGATTTACATATAATTATTGAGTTATGGATATAATGTCCAATCAAAATTGTTAAAAACATCACCACTCTTATCTTAAATTGTGTGGTAATGGCTAACCAAACTATATGTTTTCATGACAAATCATGTTGTGTTTTGTCTCCTAACTTTCAACAAAGATAAGGCTACTTCATACTATGAGAACCAAAATGTCTCACCATTTAATTTTCCAAAGTACTTAGAAAGCAAATAAATCCATTTAGGATAAAAATTATGTGTGTGCGTGTGTATATATATATAGAGAGAGAAACATGTATGAGAAAATAATATGATGATAGTACAATGAGGGTCCCATTATAAATACCTAGGTGGAGTACCCTTTCATTAAAAGCCATATATTCGAGACATGTCCTTTCATTAGGATGTGTCTTTTTGCTAGTTATTTATTTTTGTTATTATTATTATTATTACATTGCCTTCCCATTTAGAAATGATTTATACTCAAAGTATATTTATAGAAGGGCTTGGTGTATTTTTCCTTGTATTGTAATGTCTTCACATCATTTTCTATTTTTAGAGTTGTCATAGTTGATGACATGAGACTATATGAACCTATGAATGTTGAGAAAAATTGTCAAATTGTAAAATGATCTAACCATCACAATTCAATTTTTTTTGAAGCATTTCACTTACAACATTTCCAAGATGAATTATTATTATGTGACTTAATTATATTGGTATAAATCTTCTTCTAAATATAGGTTAATTGTGTATGTCCCAAATGATGTTGATACTCTAAATGGTTAAGATACCTACTCCTATGATTTGGATGTTGATAAGGTGTCCTTGCAACATGAATTTCTCTAATCTTGCTTGAATAATTTTCTTGGTTTACTTTTAATATTATTTCTTCTTCATGCCTTGTTGTTGCCTTTTTTATCACTGATTTTCCATTAGCAAGTACATTGAAAATTTCCATCTTTTGTACTACAACATCTCAGTTTGTCTTTTCCATCTTTTGCACTACAACATCTCAGTTTGTCTTTAGTTTAACTGGGTTGCCATCTTCTTGAGTTGTGATATTAATTGGATCTATATTTTCTCCCTTCTCCCCAACTTGGATTTTCTCGCCTAAAAACTTTGATGCTTCCTTCTTGATAAGTTGTTCTTTTTCAATGACTTATTTTCATCTTTTCACTTCTTAATCTATGCAATCGAGTTTTGATTAAGATTCTTGACGTGAGAATTTTTTTTTGTTTAACTACGCTAACTTTGTCAAACTATTTTACATATTTTTCATAACTTTGATTATCTTGAAGGATTGTCTTTTAGATATCATTAATATATTTTTATATCATTAAATCTGCTCCAATACAACATCATGTAATGTTTTTTTGGTAAGAGAATGTCCAAAAATTATTCTCCGTGTTTAAGATGGTGGTCCCTAGTGCTTCCACTCAGGATAAAAAAATTATGGCACTATCATCACAAAATAAGCATATAAAAATGGATTGCAATACAAAATTATAATTTGCAATGTTCAATAGTAAATTGCTTATATCATATTATTTTTTATTCCACAAATTTATCTTTTCAATAACATTTCACTTAGAAATCACTAATTGGTTAACATGTTCGATAATAATATAATTATTATTTGTAATAAGATCATTTGAAATAGTGATATATATTTTTTCCAAATATTCCATTGGTTTTAGGTAGAAATTTAACATTTTTTTTTGAGGTTTTAGAAACTCTTCTTTCTCATAATTAATCGACTTCATTTTAATTTAAAATCCTATAATATTTATTTCAACTTGATATTTTATATTATTTTTATAATACCCTATTTTCCTTATAACCTTGTTCTTTAAAACTAACACCATTTGAATTGAAAATTGAAAACACGTAGCCTAAAAAACCCACAGATTATCCTAGAAAATAATGGAAATTTTGGCAAGATTATAACAAAATCCAGCGTATATTTTTTAAAATCTAGATTACAGCTGTCATATTTCAGGATTTTGGTTACCCCATGGGTTTTTGATGGTGCTGAATCCATTTGTACTATCAAAGAAACAATTCAAACACTCCAACAATCTCATTTTTTGGAAAAAAAAATTACAAGATTCCAAAAAAAAATTGTCCAGGTGAATTTGTGACATCGGTAGACAACACCGATTTGATATTATTTCGTTAATTCTTTTGCTTTCACCTCTTATTTCTTTAATAATTACAATATAATAATATTTTCCCTTATATAATGAAAAGTGATTAATCCTATTTCCACAAACTCCAAAAAATACTCTTTACAAAATCAACTTCTACTTTTTATAAAGCGTGATGATGGGTTGTGACCATACGGAGGGTTTTGTGGAGAATTAGCGTATGGAAAAGGCACAAATATTCATAGAATAATTATATGGTTGGTGGCATGGAATAGTGTAGATTGAATGAATGAGAAGTGATGTTGTACAATTGTGTGAGAAGTGAAAATTGCGCACTGACACTTCATACGGATCAATTAGATCGACCTTAAAGAATTTGATTGTTGATTGTACATATCACTGTACGGACACAAATTAAATGAATGAATTATAAAATTGAAGAAATATTGGAGGGTGTGGTAAGGTAATAATAGTGAGGATTGTATGTTTTGAGGGGTAGTTAAATTAGTTAATTGAAATAATTGAAACTCGAAAGACTCAAGTTCAAATTGTATTTGTTGTGACCCAAGTTATAGGAAGGAAGGCATATTGTATCTCCCAAGAGGTTTACTAATAGTTACGTGTCACATGAGTTGTTGGGTTCCTTCAGGTCACAAAAGTAAAGAGAAATTATAGGTGTTGTCCACTAAGGTTATAATTTCGCTCGGACGACCATTTCTTGTTAGAATCCAATTTTTTTATTTTATTTTTCAAAAGATCTAATCGTGGGAGTGTATGAATATTTTTTTTGATGTTTGAAATGGATTCAACACCATCAAAAACCCCAAGGACACCCAAAATTATGAAGCTTGATAGTTGTAACACATATTTCCAAAAAACAATACCGATTTTATCAAAATCGTGCTAGAATTTCTAATGTTTTCCGAGAAAAAACGTCGTCTCCCTAAACTACGTAGAAATTGTATGGTGATTATTGTCCACTTGTAAGGTGGCTATAGAATTAATGGATACATGTGGATGCTCATATGGTGGTACATAAAGCATATAGTAATATGTTGCTATGGAGTAGATGGCATAAAAAGAACGACGATTGTTGTGGTACGAACAACATATGGAAATGGTGCTTTGTGTGGCAATTGAAAAGTGATGGTTGTACATTGATAGAAGTTGTGGTGTAAATGGTCTATGGTTTAATCAAGTGATGATATCCTTATGTGACAATAAGTAATTTATTTTGGTCGAAAATGGTCATTGTTAACAACAAAGTACTATAAAATAATTTTGAAATCCCTTTAATACTAACAATGAAATATTCATTTGCAATGCACATTTTTTCTCAACAAAAATTGAATATGTTCAAGGGATATTGTATAACCAAATTTAATAGGTGTAATTCCAAGGTAAACAAATTTTTTTACTAGAATTCTCAAAGGCCAGGATCAAAAAGTGAAATTCATATCAAATGTGACAACCAATATGGCTTACCAATTAAATATCCAAAGTATTTAGAAAATAAATAAATCCATTTAACATGAAAATAATATATATAGTGATAAAATGATATGATGATAATACAATGATGGTCCCTAACGCATCAAAGCCACAACAAAAAATACCATCCATAAGCAAAACAAGGGACATCGAACATAATATGAAGAAAACCTCTGAAGGGGAACTTGTATTAATGAATCATATCCAATGTTACTTTCATTTTACAAATAGTCCCTTATATAAAAAAAATTGGGTGACTAAAAGAAAATGGCAACTAGGCTAGTCTCATACTCCAGCAACATAGGGTCGATTCTAACGGCTACCACTCTAAACTCTAAGCATGTATGTAGGACCCTTTCTGCATGCACAAGGTGAATTGGGGGGATTTGAACCCCGAACTTCCTCACACATAATGCTTCATTTTCATGGCTATTTCCATTTGAGCTTCCCCCTAGGTGCATAATCTCTTATATAATTAAAAGGGACAACAAAAATTATTTCATGATTGGAGATTTTGTTCATACAACCTCCACAATATCCCCTCAAATGTCTCCTATGATATGTCCTTAAATATTTCCACAAATCTCTCCACTGATATCCATCCCTCATTCCTACGTAGATTTTTAGAATTACTATACATCATTACAATCTTTATTGTATTATTCATTAAACATTACAAGTAGGAATGTTCCCATATTAATGAGAAATATTTATTTAAACTCCTCCCTTCTTCCATATTCTAAATTCTTTGTCTTTGCCTCCCTCAATCTTCATTTGCAATCTTTTGCCTTCTTCATCTCAATCTTCTCTGCTTTCCACCATGTATTGACAAACATAAATATAAGTTGAAGTCCATATTAAAAATTCACCATCCACCAAAATACATGGGAAACAAGCCATTGTGTTCTTCATTTCTATAGGAAACATTTTATTGTACATGGTTTATTAACCTATTCTTCCATCACAAGTATTCACGTCTATCCCTTTTATTACCCATGCATCACCATCATTAATCGTCATCTTAGGTTTTCTTTGGATTACCAATAACCATGTTCTTGATGCTCCTGCATCAAACTCCCAATGAACAAAATTCTTCATGAACTCTTGTTCCTATGTTTCTCAATTTGCATTTCTCCATCACATTTTCAATAATCATTCTACTCCTACACAAGTCCGTTCTCCAATTCTTCTAGGTGTGGAACGCCTTAAATTGGTATTTCTTCCCATAGTCAAACTTCTCTCTATGTATGAACCTACATCCTTAGGTATCAACACAAAGAATACATGATGACAAGTGGTTTATGGGTTATCATAAATCTTCACTATAGAGTGGTTTTAGATATCACAAACTTTATGAGGATACACTTTTCCTAATAAAGCTTAGGTACATGCAATTCTTTCGTTTTAGGCTAACCTTAGGGTTTACATTTACATATGACCAAGGCCATTTTCTTTCATTAAACATTATACAAGGATTATTACTTAGGGATGTTAAGTTCATGGATTTACTATATTTGCACACAAAATTTTATTTTTACCTTGATTTGCTTGCTTCTATATTGCATCAAACTTTCATACTTGTCCTAATTTTTTATCTTTCAATGATTTATATCTCATGTATCCTATTTTTCTTTACTTTTTCTTTTGTTACTTCAATATGCTTCTCTTTTGCTTCTTCTAGGATTATTTTTTCTCTTTCTTACATCTTCATTTGTTCGAGTATGCATTCTACTTTGGTTCCTTCCTTTTTGTTGTTTCTTTCTTCTTTCACGTTTCTATAACATTTTTCTTTCTATTAATCCCTTCATCTCATTGTCCATCTCTTTGAGCTTCATTGTGCTCACTTTCTTCTCTCATTTTTTCTTTAGACTGCAATTTGTCTCTTCTTTCTTAGTAGGTCTATAAACCATGCTAAATACCTCAACTAGGTCTTCCTCTAAACCTAGTTTGTTGGTATATTTGGTTCTATTCTTGTAGAACCTTCTCTTATGAGATTTTATCTACTCCTCACTATTCACTATAGTTATAGGAATTCTTCTTCTTGCCACTAAATTCTTCTCCTTTTATCTTCTCTATCATCTTCTTTGTCATGGAGTCAACCTCTTCATCATTCTTCATTACTCTTCTTCTTGTTGTCATCTTTCTTCATCTAAATATTCTATAATCCCTTCATAAAAATATTTCTTGTAGGATGGAAGTCTTCCTCGAACAAAACGCCTACAATATTCTTAATTCGTCTGCTAGTACATGTTTATAAAATATGTTTCTTGTTGAGTTGTGCAAAAACCAACAAGACACCTATGACCTTGGTTTGGAAAACTTAATTGACACACCACTGTTAGAATATTTAGACACTTAGTAGTTAGTTAAATTTACCTTGGTCTAATGTGTCTATTAGGTAAAAATGTGTTTCTTAGTGTGTTTCTTTAGTATGCATTAGTTGCATTGTAATATGAAGGTCATGATATGTTCAAGACAGAGTATCCTGATAGCTCATATTCTCCTTTATACTAACAACTATTGGTTCATGGGTTAAGACTCGATTGATACATGATATCTATTTAAAAGGTGTGGAGGTTCATGGCTAATGATCGATTGTGAGAACTCTATTATGTAAAATATTTTATTTTGCATTGATGAAATTTCCTCAAGTAGCCATGTTGGTTGGACCATGTACTATTTCCCTCTCTACGGATTTTAACCATGTAAAAACACTAACATTGTGATCATTGATTGTAATATTCCTAATGGAAAATTTATAGTGATAACAAAGGAAAGTAATAACATTCATAATAAAATTCTATTTCAGTTAGGAAAATATGAATATAAATTTCTCATCAACAATGAAATTGGCTCATTTTTCATTAATAAATAAACTAGAGTACAATAAAAGTTGGATGAGGTGCACCTGGGCTTGTACAAGGCAAGGTACAAGGCTCATGTGATCAATACAAAGTGCCCAACTGCTGTGAATTTGTTGCTCCCAGAAAACTGCATTGTCCCCTCAAAACTATACTACTAGCTAACTTCAATCTCTTATTTATGCCCTCAAAACAACCCAAAATTTACTGAAACTTTGGGGATATGCTCCTCTCCAAAAACTCAGAAAGGGTTTTTCTTGGTTTTGACATACCAAATTCGACCCCTTGGGGATTGGCCTAGTTTTTCTACACTACTGGCTGACTTCGCCCATTGATTTGGCCCCTCAAAATTGCCCCAAAATTTTTATAAATTTAGGGTTGTGATCCTTGTCA
Source organism: Pinus taeda (assembly GCA_000404065.3). Classification (NCBI taxonomy): domain Eukaryota; kingdom Viridiplantae; phylum Streptophyta; class Pinopsida; order Pinales; family Pinaceae; genus Pinus; species Pinus taeda. The sequence continues at coordinate 329,653 of APFE030239904.1, read as the reverse complement.
AAAACCTAAAAAAACTGAGAAATGGTTTTCTCTAGTTTTGAACCTCTAAATTCGACCCTTTGGGGATTAGCCCTCCTCCAATAGTGTAACTCACTGCCTATAACTATAACTTCTATAACTTGCTACCATAAAGTCAAGAAACCTCCCCAAATCGAACTCCCAACAATTTCCCCACAACCCAGCTCCCCAATCCTCCTGTTAAACCTCCTTCCAAGTGACCCACACTAGTGACTACATAGTCCTGAGTGAGAATGATGCAATCCCTTTAACCAGTAGCTCGAACTAGGTATTTGACCGGCCTTCCTATTGTAATCTCTCCTCTCCTACATGGCAACTCGATGTGAATACCTCCAGCAACCTTCCCAACTAAATTCCCTGACTCCCCTACTCCACCAAACACGTAATCTCTCCCACTGCGTCCCCAGCTGTTCCCAAATTGCGTCCTTGCTGGCCAAGGCAGCATACTCCACTACTGGGTGATATTCTCCCTGTATCCAATGAGAAATAAATCCCTCCTAGGTTGGCACTCAAATTCCACTGAAGAGAGGGATGAGCTTCACTCCTTGGGAAGATCTTGTGTTGAACAACACTTGTAGCTTGGCTAAACAGCCAAAGCAACAATGAAATTCTCAAATCATCAAAAGGCCCCAAATTTTTCTCACTTCCTTCTATTTATTCTTTCTCCCTTGGGCCCCACATGGGTCCCATAAAAAATTTCTATCCCCTACCTAGGAAAATCAAGTTTCCTTCAAGGGGTGCATATTTTGGGTGGGTGAGTGGTCCCCACAATCCACTAAAAGGAACATCAACCCCCTTTCTCCTAAGTTCTTCCATCAAAATTGCATTAAGCAAAAAATAAAATTAAAAAATCCAAAAATGGTTTCTCCTCACCTTGGGATAACAATTAGGAAGGGACGTTACAGTCCTCCCCTCCCAGATGTTGCTTTTCCCCAAGCAACTGCAAAACTGGGTGTTGTAAGATTTGTTCAATCTCCCATGTGGCATGCCAAGACTGAATTAAATCACTCTCTACCATCACTTCGGTCATCATGAGGCAAAGTGATCTATCAACCAACTAAATCTCTGGATCCCATATCCAGACTTGCTGTGACATAACTCTAATAATTGTTGGAATCCATTCATGCCTCGTTTCTAGTCCCCGCATACAATCAATATATATGCTCCATATATCATGAACTAATCTGATGCATGTTAAACTTCCTTGTGCCTGCCACTACAGAGTACTGATGACCGTTGAAAACCACATGTGCCAAATCCCTATCCCCTGAATGCAACCAATAGATGGGTTTCTTATACTCGCAGTCGACTCAGTGTATGTGGATCCATCTTTCTCCTACTAACCATCACCACTAAGTATGTCAGCTAACCTCTCGATAATATGCCAATACAATGTTTGGAGCCTGAACACCCACTGGAATGTTGCCTCAATCATACATGGTGTCCTATGCTCATGCAGGATCCTAACATGCCCTGTGGAAAGAGTGGCACATGTATCCCCTGTGGAGCGATAAAAAGGTGTCTTTTAAACTCCTAATTACCTTCACATTAATTGTCAACCCAGGGACGACTTTTTATTTCAAGAGTGTACTCAGTCTGAGGCAGCTATTTACTCAAGAGTAATTTTTTGTAGTATAGTGCTTAAAAGCTACAAAAGTAAATGAAATTGAAATCAAACTGGAACAAGACAATCAATCTGGGAATGAGGAAGCAATAACCAATGTTCTCTACAGTTGATAGTCCTGCTTTAAAGCAATCAAAAGGAAATCGAACTTGAACTAAAGCTGCCATTGAAAGTAAACTAGGAAAACTCTTTAAAAGCAAAATAGTGCAATTAATCAATAGAAATGAACAACAAAGTAAATGGGTGCATGTCTACAACTTAACTACTTCAAAAGGCTAAATCACACCAAGCATTGCATCAGTCGAAGGTTCGATAGCAATAACCCATCCTTTTCATAACTGATGAGAACAAATCCGAGGTCTGGGAGCTAGGTAGCAGATGCTGGGGCTCACTACAGCCTGAGATCGTCCTTGATGAATATAAATGAAATGGCAAGTAAAGGAAATAACAATGAATTAGAACAGCACATCAACCAAGGGTTTGGTGGCAATAACCTATCCATTTCATAACTGATGGGAGCAGATCAGAGGTCTGGGAGCCAAATAGCAGAAGCTGACACTCACTACAGCCTGAGTATGTCCTTAAGAAATGGCAAATAAATGAAACAACAAATCAACAATATTGAAATAGACCAGCAATTGAAATGAACAACAATTCAGAAATGGAACAACAACTAAATATGAATGTACAAAAATCCAAATCAAGCACACAACACACTTATCATTAAAAGGAATAGTAATCCGAGCTTCGATACAATATGCATGAATCACAGTTATAAAGTAACAGCAATTGTAACAGAACAACAATCCCGAATAAACAACAGTCACAATTTAAGAATACATCATACAATTGTACCAATTTAGGAACATACAACGCGGTTAATCTGTAATCGAATGACAATCTGTAAGGAACAACAATGTTATATCAATTATCCAAAGGAACAACAATGTGATACAAAGTTAAAATGATAACATAGCATTCATGTTGCAGATAACGATAGTATCCAATCAAGTATATCTAATAGCGCTGATATGTAAAACAATAAAGTGCGTTAGATTATGGAACAGAGTAAAAGAAAGAGATCAAACCACACAGGAAGCATAAAGATATAATACAGCAGCAACGTACTCCACCAGAGGCTGAGCCCTTAGCCGCCAGCGCATGCTGCTGGGTTACTTCAGGATCAAAGATGGAATGGCAACTGGATTTATATTAAAATATCAAAGCAGAGTTACAGTGGATTACAACAAGAAGTCTCTCAATCTCTCAGCCATTATCCATTCTCTCTGCCATCCTCAATTCTAAAGCTCTAATTCATCCTCAATTCCATCATTCGAATCCCTCTGAAATCACCCCCCTCTCTGATCTTTATTGTGATTTAAATAAAGAGAGATCAGAGCGCAGTTACAATCAAGATAAGTACAACCTGATTTCTATTAAAAAATTAGATTGTTTCCAACCAATTGATAAACAAGAAGATATATTTCCATCCAGCTTTCAACAAGAGCAAGACGAATTTGGCTTTGCAGCTGAGATTTGGAGGACGGCCGCAACAACAAATCTGAGAAAATCGTGCTCAAAGAACCCTGCATTTCTCTCAGTACAAGCCGCATTTGGGCAAACCATTCTTTATTAAATTTAATTGGGTCCGTTCTAGACAAAACCCATGTTCCATATTTTCCAGATTCTGCTTCATTTGCTCAGAATCTCAACCGCAAAACCGTCACTTCTTATTCCAGTGAATTTCTGAGTTGGCACTTTTAATGATCAAGTCTTCAATCTGGAGATTATCTTGGAGGCTAAAAATGGTGAATAATGTTACAACTGATTTATTAAAACTATCATTGATAAAATCATGCATAATCATCAATTTATTAGAAATAAAGGAGAATAAATAATATTCATCCATAAGAGCATAAAAAATGGATTTAAATGATAAATTATAATAGATGATATAATAGAGAAGAGTAAAAATGGATGAAATAAGTATTACAAAGTGGTTGTATTCATGGCCCAACAAACATTAGGTACAAAAGCAAGAATGTGTGAATGGATGACATATACCCTGAAATCTTTAGGTGCCTTCACCAAAGTATAATCTTGTTTTTCCATAATGTTGTACTTTAATTTAGAATTTCCAAGTGTCTTACTGAAAAAGGAAATAGTTTGTTCATTACCTTGTTGTTTTCTCTGCAACAATACTCATGCAATTGTATGTTTTGAAGCAAATGTAAAAACCAAAAATTCTTTTGAAAAATCAAGGTTTATGAGTACTGGAGCCTGAGTAAGGGACTTCTTGATCTCTTCAAAATGATGTTTAGCCTCTGTTTTTCACTTAATATTACATTCATTCTTAAGCATCTTGGTGATATGCTTCAAAATTTCCTCAAAGTTAGGAATAAATCTTCTAACAAAATTCACCTTGCCTAAAAAAGATTGAATTTATTTTATGTTTTTTGGCATATTTATCTTCTAAGTAGAAGCAACTCTACTTGGATCAATTTTAATCCCTTCCTTTGATATTATATGACCCAATAACTTTCCAATTGTCAAAGCAAAAACAATTTTTGTGGGGTTCAGAGAAATACCAAATTTTATGCATTTTTGAAGAATCTTTTCCAAGTGCTTGAGATGTTATTCTTCTTTCTTTGAGAACACATTGATGTCATCCAAATATACAACCACAGTTTTGTCCTTTCCTTCTGCAAATGCAATATCCATGGCCCTCTGAAAGGTTACTCCTGCATTCATGAGTCCAAAGGGCATATTGGCATACATAAATGTTCCCCAGGCATGGTAAAAGTTGTCTTCTCTTGGTCATTAGGATGCACCAATATCTTATTATAGCTTGAGAAACCATCTAACATTGACATCCTTTGTGATCCTACAATGTTATGCCATATGTGATCCATCTTGGGAAGAGGGTAATTATCTTTTAGTGAGGCTTTATTCAAGTTTCTGAAATCAATACATATCCTGATCTCTCCATTTTTATTCCTTACATGTACCAAATTAGACAACCAACTGGAAAACCTCAATGGAACTATGATCTTTTATTCAAACAACTTTTTAATCTCCTTTTCAATCAATGGAAGAAGTAGCGGATTAATCCTCCTAAACTTTTGTTTGAAAGGCTTTTCATTTTCCTTTATTGGTATTGTATGCTAGATGATACTAGGATCATAACTTTTCAAATCTGCATAATTCCACGCAAAGACATCTGTGTATCTCTTCATCAAATCAACATATTTTTGTTTTATCTCAAAAGAAAGGTACTTGGACAACTTGACACACTTATGATTTTCTGTATTACCAAGATTATAGGTTTCAACCTCTTTATCATCAGATTTTATCTTATGATTTTTGGCTACATCATTCTGGTCAAACAATTTTTCAAGAGCAATAAACCCCTTAGCAATACAGTTATTTTTCAGCTAGATGACTTCTGTATTGGCTTTGGTTTCAACAAACATATTATGTTGATCAACTTGAGTAGTTTCAAACTCTTCTTTCAATTCCAGGAAATTTTTGACTTGTTGATCATTCTCAAATACCTCCCATATTTTTATGTTATCAGGAATGGTTGGCCTATGTCTAATTTCAATCTCATATTTCTTGCTAGAAAGAGTTGGAACTGTAAGTTGGATGGCTAAAATAGCCAAGGAATTTGCAATATTGTTATATTCTCTAGGCCTGATTGTGAAATTGTGTTCTTCAAAATTTTCTAGCAATTCAAGAATTAAATTTTCACATGCTCTCATTCTAACATCTTTGGTTTGATAGGTATCATTTACTTGTTTGATGACTAACTCAGAATCGCCAAAAACTAAAATCTTTTTAGCATCTAAGTTTTTTAAAACTTCTAAACCCGAAACCAGAGCTTCATATTCTGCCATGTTATTTGTGCAATCAAAATTGATTTTGTAAGAGCAAAACTTACTTTAATCTCTTGGGTTTATTATCCAAATGCATGCACCAGATCCATCTCTTCTAGCAGAACCATCAAAACTCATGTGCCACCAACCTTCTCTGTCAATTTCTTGAACTTTCTGATTTTCTGTTTCCTAATTTTTTGTTTCAGTAGTGATTCAATTGAAAAGAATGGAGGATCCTAACTTTGTTTCCACTGCATAAAGTCAGAAATTTTGAGGTTTTCTTTGTTGTTGACCATATATTCAATTCTAGACTCTCGATATAATATTCTTTGCTCACAAAAACCAAGGATAGTTGCATAGGACATGTCCATTTGCATGGTTCCCTTGATTTTAGCATCCCATGATCTAGACAACAACATACCAAACTTTGGTGGAATATCTGCTACAATTATGTCCATCACTACAGTTTTAGCAGGGACTTGAGTTAGACCAACCACCACATCTTTGATTAAGCCTATACATTGAACTCACTTAGAATTAAATGAGAATAAATACTTGTAAGGTCTAGTTATGTCCAAGCCCAATCTTTCCATGATGACCTTTGAAATTAAATTGTGAGATGCCCCTGAATCAAACATAGTGTAGAAATTTCACCTGTAGAACGAACCGATATATGCAATGTCCTAAAGCATAATACTTGTTCTACTTCTACAAAACATTAAGCGGAAGCATAATCGAATTCATGATCAACATCAAGTAGAAACATGCATAATTGATTAAGAGAAATAATCACACATAACACAAGATATATCAAGGGGAAAGCACTAGCATAAAGCCCCAACCATGTATTATCAATCAAGTGGAAATCCTCTTCACAATACAAAAAGAATTAGCTCTCAAGCTATTCAGTTCTCAATGAACTATGAAGATATGAAGATATATCTCAT